>JAFLHD010017769.1:22560-83783 GCA_018856295.1 Blastosporella zonata
AGTACAGTAGGATCGACTTTAACGACAATCTTTCCTGTCGCGCGCGAGGACATCATCCGGTCATAGGCTTTCAAGGCATCGTCGAAGTCGTAGATTGAGTCAACAGGTGGTGTTATAAGCCCTGTGACAAGTCAAAAGGGGTACATGAGACAGCCAAACAGCCATCGTACCCTCTGCAAGCATCTCCCGAATGTCATCCAGTCTTTCCTTCTTGTGTATCAGAAAGAAGATCCTTGTAATGATTGAGTCCGAGCACAAAACGAAACAGAACAGTGACTGTACAACGCACTTGTAACGCCTCTTCACGCCGCCAAGAAAGCCAGGCCTAAAATAGGCAGAATAAATCGTAGTGATCATCTTCCACAACTCTGGAGGAGACAGATTCTTGGGCATGGGTCCCGTGGATAGAAAAATTCCATTTGGAACAAGGTAGGCAGGGCTGTTATTGTAGAGGGAAATGTCAGTTAGGGCGACGGCATCCAATATGATGTGGAATTTTGGGGTCGGAGGATTGGCAGTCAAATATTCGTGGAGGGGGGCCTTCGTATAGTCGATAAACTACGAGGGCTGGTTACATGACAGTGTACATCGAGTATAGCAAGTAGAGAACAAACCTCGTCAGCGCCCATTTTACGAACGAAATCCTCGTTCTTCCCAGATGCAGTTGCGACCACCTTTGCGCCCTTTGCCTTTGCAATTTGAATAGCGTAGGCACCGACAGCAGAACTTCCGCCGTTAATCAAGACGGTCTGTCCTGCTTCAAGCTTTCCAATGTCTACGAGCCCTTCGTAAGCTGTCTCTGCAACCAGCGCAATCCCGGCAGCTTCAACTGGCGATATATGGGGCGGACGAATAACAAGGTTGTCTGCAGGCATGGAAACATACTGAGCGAGAGAACCTTGGCGTATTACCTGTGATAACTCTTTGCAAATTTGAGAGAGAAACAAGAGGAAGTGAGGTGAACGACTCTTACCAACAGGAATGATACCAAAAACCTGGTCTCCAGTGGAGAACCGGGTTCCATTGCCGTCCATAATCTCGCCGGCCAGATCTTGTTCAGCGGGAAGAGGTCGTCCAGTGTGAGCAAAATTGGGCAAGATCTTCATGATCTTATACCCCCTTAGAATACGAGATTGGAAACAGCCAGGGAGAAGACTCAGTTGCTTACACCGGATTGAGCGCGGCTGCTTGAACTCTGACCAAGACGTCTCCCGGTTTGAGCTTGGAAGGGATGGGCCAGTCTGATCTGAGGTTCAGAGCCTTTGACGGAACTCCCTTGCGCTCGACTATCCAAGCGCGCTGAGTTTCTGGAAGGGTGTCCATGAGGGTTAGAAACAAGCTCGACGGCACTCGGAGGCGGCTTGACGTCAACTCGCGATTTCCCTTTTAGTCACGTGTCCCGGTGACAACTCAGTGGAACTTGAAGTTGGCCCTTTGCCCAAGTGCACAACGACGAACGCGTTTCGCGACCCCGCTCTTCCCTGCCCATCTCGCTCGCTACAGGATCAGACGGGATAAATTCACCTCTTCTGTCCTGCCATAATGGAGGTATGTTCTTTATCCCAATCCCAACCCCCTGCATGACTGAGCATTTGCTCTTCACAGGGAATACTTGATTTCACGAAGGACTTCGATGTCGCTCTCTTGGACAAGGTCGTAATGACTTTCTATACTGGCGTTGGGCAAGATGTGCGCTCATTCACGCGTTTTCTCTTCCAAATCGCCTATCTGATTCGCTTGTGTACTAGCGTCAACTAGCTCAACAAGTACTTACTCAATTGGAAGAACACCCCGACGCATGGACAAGGGTACCAGATATACTGGAACGGTCCGATTTCCCCCAGTCCAAGGTGCGAGCTTACATTCCTCCTCTTCGCTACACGTTTTCTCATGACACATCCCAAAGTACATCGGCTTGCAGATCCTGGAAAAACTCATCAACACGCGGTGGAAGACCCTTCCTGACGGACAGCGGCAAGGCATGTCCATTTTTATATATATTTTTTTAAAAAAAAAACAACGTCGGCCTTGTATCCATGCTCAACGGATATTCATTAGGGATTCGGAATTTTGTCGTCGGAGTCAACGTCAAGGTCGCTTCCGATGAAGTTGCCATGCGTAAAGAGAAGGCGTACATAAACAAACTCAACCTAGCGTTGGTTCAGGTAAGTTGCCCCTTCACCGGAACTGCTAATACTGAAATCATTTTCACAGATCCTGAAACAAGAATGGCCACACAACTGGCCGACGTTTATCACGGAACTCGTAGAATCGTCCAAAACCAACCTTTCTCTCTGTGAAAACAACATGGTCATCCTCAAGCTTCTCTCCGAAGAGATCTTTGACTTCTCAGCTGAGCAAATGACGCAGACGAAGATAAAAAATCTCAAGAACCAGATGTGTGGGGAGTTTTCGGAGATCTTTAAGCTGTGTTCGGAGGTTCTAGAAGAGGCGCAGAAATCATCACTGATCAAGGCGACGTTGGAAACTCTCCTCAAATTCTTAAATTGGATTCCGCTGGGATACATTTTCGAAACAACAATCATAGATCTTCTCTTGAGCCGCGTAAGTCGCCTATTCTTTTATTTCGTTGTGTATTCTGGCTTATTTACGCAATGATCCCCAGTTCCTCGAAGCGCCCGAATTCCGCAATGTGACACTTAAATGTCTTGCCGAAATTGCTGCGCTCAATGTAGGCCCGGAATACGACCCTAAATTCGTCATCCTGTTCGCCATGGTAATGACTTCGGTCAATCGCATGATCCCTCCGAGCACCAACATCGCGCAGGCGTACGCCAATGCCGGCGACCAGGGTCAAGAGCTCGTTCTCAACCTTGCCCTATTCCTCGCTAACTTCCTGTCAAATCACCTGCGCGCTGTGGAGACTGAGGCAAACCGTGACGTTCTCCTCAACGCACATCTTTACATGGTCAAGGTGTCACAGGTGGACGAGCGTGAAATCTTCAAGATTTGTTTAGAGTACTGGCTCAAGCTTGTTGCAGAGCTCTACGAAGAACTGCAGAACCTGCCTATCGGAGAGTCAGGTTTGCTCATGGGTCTGAGCTTGGGAGGCGGTGGCGCTCAGAGCATGCTGAGCGGGATGTCTCTCAGGAAGAACATCTACAGTGATGTTCTTTCTAACTTGCGATTGGTCGTGATTGAGCGGATGGTCAAACCTGAAGAGGTATGCTTTGCTCTCTCTTGATCCTCTAATGTTGTTAACCGAGAAATACAGGTTCTCATTGTCGAAAACGACGAAGGAGAAATTGTTCGCGAATTCATGAAGGAGAGCGACACCATCGTTCTGTACAAGCAAATGCGCGAACTCCTCGTCTACCTCACCCATCTCGACGTCACGGACACGGAGACAATACTAACAGAGAAACTCGCCAAACAAGTCGACGGCTCTGAATGGTCATGGAACAACCTCAACACCCTCTGCTGGGCTATCGGTTCAATTTCTGGAGCAATGAGTAAGTGGCCATGTCTCGCTATGAGTGAAAGCTTATATGTCTTCATCAGACGAGGAGACGGAGAAACGCTTCCTGGTCACCGTAATCAAGGATCTTCTTGGGCTCTGCGAAATCAAACGTGGGAAAGACAACAAGGCGGTCGTCGCTTCTGATATCATGTACATCGTTGGACAATACCCCCGCTTCCTCAAGGCACACTGGAAATTCCTCAAGACCGTTGTCAACAAATTGTTCGAGTTCATGCACGAGACGCATGAAGGTTAGTCGTTGTTCTTTGTCTCAGCGTGAAGTTCACTAAATATATTTCTGCTCAGGTGTTCAGGATATGGCGTGTGATACTTTCATCAAGATCGCCCAGAAGTGCCGGAGACATTTCGTGATGCAACAATCTGGCGAGCAAGAACCATTCGTAGACGAAATTTTGCGCATGCTTCACAGAATCACGGTAGACCTGTCACCCCAACAGGTGAGTGTCGTTCATGTATATCGCTGTCGAGTCGCTCAATCTGTTGTCAGGTTCACACATTCTACGAGGCAGTCGGCTACATGATTTCGGCACAGCCCAACAAACCTCAACAGGAAAAGCTGATCACAAAACTTATGGACTTGCCAAATAATGCCGTACGCGCTGTCTATATTCGTGTTTCTCTACCTTTCTGACGCGTCATGTTAGTGGGATTCGCTGATGTCTCAAGCTGCACAAAGTATGGACGTGCTGGCCAGCACGGATAACATCAAAATCTTGTCGAATGTTTTGAAGACCAACGTATCTGCATGCACATCCATAGGCAGCTTCTACCTCCCCCAAATAGGTCGCATTTTTTTGGACATGCTGGGGTTGTACAAAGCCGTCAGCGGAATTATTAGCGAGACCATTCTCAAACAAGGTAAATCCTTGTCGACTCCCCACTTGATACTCGGTATTTACGCCCATACTCTTAGGCCTTATCGCTACCAAGACACCAAAAGTCCGCCAGCTACGCACGGTCAAGAAAGAGATCCTGAAGCTCATGGAGACATACATTAAAAAGGCGGAGGACCTCGATTCCGTCAACGTGAACTTTATGCCTCCCCTGCTTGACGCTATTCTTGGGGATTACAGCTGTAACGTACCGACAGCTAGAGATGCAGAGGTCTTGAATGTCGTTGCGACCATCATGGGCCGTCTCGGAGTGAGTAACTCGCAATCTACCCGTTGAAGCCCGCCCTGAATATTTTCCTTGTTCAACAGCCCCTGCTTACTCCCCAAGTTCCTGCTATACTCGATGCCGTCTTTGAGCCCACACTGAACATGATCAACCAAGACTTTGCAGAATTCCCTGAGCATCGTGTTGGCTTCTTCAAGCTTCTCCGTGCCATCAACCTGAACTGCTTCCCTGGTAATTGTGCATTATCTTGCGGCGTTTGTTGATATGTTGATCACCTTTCTTGTAGCGTTACTCGGCATCCCCCCCAACCAGTTCAAGCTGTTCATGGATAGCATCATCTGGGCGATTAAGCACACTATGCGTGATATTGCCGACACGGGTTTGAATTGTGGGTGTCATCGGTTAAGTCAATTTTCTGCATGTACTAAGATCGCGTCATAGTGTGCCTCGAAGTCGTCAACAACTTCTCTAGCGCGGAGGAGCCCGTCAGCAACGCCTTCTTTCAGCAATATTTTCTCAGTATTGTGCAAGATACATTCTTCGTCCTCACCGACACGGATCACAAGAGTGGATTCAAGCTACAGAGCGTGGTTCTGGCTCGCATGTTCCAGCTCGTGGAGACAAATATGATCAAAACGCCCTTGTTCGATCCATCGCAGACGACCTCAAACGCTACCTATCTCCGGGAGTATACGGCAAATCTTTTGAAGAACGCGTTCCCTCATGTCCAACCGTATGTGACATTACTAACACGGAACCCTGTCTCGCGTATTCACGGTTACTCTTTTTTTTCTTAGGGCAAACGTGTTGAACTTTGTCAATGCCTTGGGCGACAACCAGAACGATATCAACCGCTTCAAGCTGGCCCTGCGGGACTTCCTGATCCAGCTCAAGGAGTTCTCGGCTGGCGACAACACGGAGCTTTACTTGGAAGAGAAGGAGTTGGAGTCACAGCAAAAAGCCCGGGAGGAGCGCGAGGCTGCCATGCGGATTCCTGGTATGCTCAAGCCGGACCAAATCGAGGACGACAACGACGACATTTGATTGCATAGTTTATCGACTGCCGCTATCTACCCCTTCCGCGAGCCTGTTTTTTTTTTCATTTCGCTCACGACAAGTTTACTATCTGTACGTAAAATCACGACCCACCTTCCCCCCCTTATCCATTGTTATTTCTACCCACCTGCTGCTCTTCTTGTCGCTCTCGAGCTTCTATCATATGTACTACTAGCACAAGAATAATGTAGAATCAAACATCAAAGACTATGTTTAGTATTTCGAGGGGATGGGATCGGACGTAAGAGTCACGTTTTGGGAATTACATCAGTCAGTAGATTAGATCTATCTTGCAAGTCCAACCTCCATGTTCAAAAAGTAGAGCCGTCCGTCCTACCCCTCATTTGTGACCTGATGTCTGAACGGCCACCAGATTCAGCCCTTCGAGCGACATAGCGGGGCAGACGCCTGTGAAATCGTCGGTCCAGAGGGGAATTCGCACAGCCGTTTTGGCTCAATGGAAGATAGAGCCTGAGACGCTCGAGGCAATCTGGCCAAAGAAAGAGGGCCTCATTCACGTCAAATGGTACGCATGGGGTCCTTTCACCTCTAAACGCAGCTAACCGGAACCCGGGGCCTGCGTGCAGCAGAGAACACGTCTCTATATACACCGTGAACGGGGAGCCTCTGATCATCCAGCACTTCGATGGGCCGTACTACCCGACGCTGCGGTTGCTGCACAAATGTCAGTTCCCCCACAGCTGAGCTATTACTGTATGCTGATGGATAGGTCTCCAGATCCGTATATACTGCCTAAAGTGGGCATCGACCGCGGCGCAATACGATTTTTGCTTGCGGGCGCGCCGATGATGTGCCCGGGCCTGACGTCGAAAGGAGGGTATCTGCCGGCGAATGGGCTGCCTGCAGGTGCGGCTGTGGCGATCCATGCAGAGGGGAAGGAAAATGCGGTGGGGATTGGGTCATTGAAGTTGGGCACGGATGATATACGTCGCATCAATAAGGATGTGGGTGTAGAATTGACGACATATCTCGGGGACGATCTGTGGGCACTCAAGTCCCTGTAACCCATGACTTTAGGAGTCATTGCAAATTTGTATAAGTACAATGCACGTTGTATAACTAAACTATCAGGGTCAATATAGCGCGCTTCCGGTGTGAAAGAGTCATTTAACTTCATGAGCTTCATGAAAGTAACCCCAGAACGTGGTGAGCGGTAAGAATATGAGGAAAGGGTCTCTTCTGATGAACCAGCTCAAGTATTATTTTGCCTTCAACCCTAACCACGACGGAATATTGTTACAACACCGCGACGACCCCCATGGCCCCCTCCCCCGACTCAGAGCCCGCCCCCATCGCTTCCTCATTCTATACAGATTTTAAACCTGTTAACCGCAAGAAGCGCAAGTCTAAATCCACCAGGGACAAAGAGCCCCTACTCAATGAGATCCAGCATCTCCGGGATCAACTTGGCCGAGACGATTGGTTGCCCGAGTGCCAACGTCCGTCCGTTCCCTCGCTTGCCCCACCCTAAGTCCAGATCAATCTGACATGCTGTAACATGCAGGACTCTTGTCAGAGTCATTCCTGGCGTCCCCAATGCCGGAGGAGGCCCTGTGTCTCGGGCTCGGGAGCCCCAGCACTTCTCCCACCGCGCGCGTGCAGCTCGCGTTCCTACTCGCGATGTGCCAGTACTTGAACATTGTATGTGATCCTTCGGGTGTGGACTCCGAAATCCAGCATCAATTACTTAGCGGCCATCTCCTTCGTGCTGTTTTTACCTAGGCCCTTCCGAAGGTGTCGCTCTATGATCCTGTCTTTACGGCGGACGATCATACTCTCTTTGGTGCGCTCCAAATGCAAACTTTGACTGAGAACAATGCAAGTTCCTTCCTTTCGCTTCCAGTGTTTACACTCGGTGGCACCTGCTGCTGACTGAGGCTTGGACACCATACATAGAACGCAGGATACGCCTTTGACCGGCCGACGTTATGTTTTATGCCGCATTGCGACATGGAACTGTACGAAAACATCATCAAGGCGAATTGGAACCGGCGGTGTCTACCCAACCTTCTACTTGTCGCCAACCGTCTCATGGACTATATTGACAGGTGTGTTGAGGTGTTGTCGCCTTCCATTCATCCTTGCAGAATTTGATATCGCCCCGGTGACCCCGCTTCTGTGATTGATAGCAACCCCACACACAAATTAGAAATCAAGGCCCCGCTCCTTTTAGCGCTAGGTCTGTGCGCAATTTATAGCAAACAGATCCTCCGGAGATACTGAACTTCTCGTCCAATGTCATTGTTTAGCCCCAACTCTGGCGTGTCGTCCATTTCCCCCGTCTACTCAGTGGCCCTATGCTTTCAATACCATTGCGGCACAAATCTCTGACAGCAGTGGTTTAGACATTTTGGGTTTGGTGGAGTGATCATGCGTTTAGCGTAGACATTTTTAGAGACAATTACCCCAAATGGTGATGGGGGGCGGAAGTGATCTGAGAGAGTCTGGAGATTTGGCGGAAACAAATGAGAGACAAGGTCATGTCTATGAAATGCAATTATATCGCAAAGTGAATGCACGATAAGCCCTACGAGAGAGAGAGAGAGAGAGAGAGAAAGAGAGAGAGGATAAGCAAGAATGGTGCGTGGAAAATGATGGCATGGACATGAAGGAAAAACATGGATGTAAATGCAAGGAGTAAAACGGTAGGTAGCATAGCGACTAGCACTCTTGATGGTTAGTATTATAAGGGTGGTGTTCAGTGGGAAAGGGGAGGGGATCGAGCTCGAATGGATAGAAATAGGAATCGTTGGGTTCGACGCGGACGTAAAGGTGAGGGTGCCGCAAGCTGCTCTGCTCGTGCGAAGAGGCCGAGTCGAGAAACGCGAGCGAGTTGCTTGAACGGCCAAGAGAAGGGGTGGTGAGCGCGTCAGACTCGTCGTCTGAGGTGTCTTCTATGGCGTCAGGCACGGAAGAGTTTTCAATGTCGTAGTCGTAGTAAGGGAGGGGCTCGTCATAGTGGGAGGGAGGGGAGGACAGAGAGTCAAAGGTAGATTCAGGGTCAAAGTCGTATGGGTAGATAAGTGGAGGGTGAAATGGGGGATATGGGACTGGATATGGATATGGTACAGTAATGGGATGAGGATAGCATGCAGACTGAATGAGGTCGTCTGAGGACGAGACGGGGGAGCCGACGGGACTTGTAAGGAGTTGATCGTCGTCTTCGTCGTCTGGCGGCACGGACTCGGCAGGAAAGTCTTCGTCTTCGTCGTCGCCGCCCAGAGTTTCTAGGAGGGAGTCGAGCCACTGTGCTTCTGAGGTGCTGACGTCTGGGGTAGGGCCACTGACGAGTTTGCCTGCGTCGGGGAACATGAAGGTGTCTGCGTCGAGTTCCTCTCGTTCGTCAGTGTCTTCGTCAGCTGAAAGGGGTGAGGATTGTGTAATTGGAGGCGAGAATATGATTGAGTTTTTGAGCAGTACCCAACGGTGCAGGCTGACGCTGTCGCGAGTGCCAGGCTGCACGTGGAGTTTTGAACGGGTCATGTTGAATAGCTTGTGGGACATGTATCTAGTTTTATGTTAGCTAGGGAGATGTATGTACGCGAAAAGAGCTCACAATGGGCGCGAAAAGGGCTCACGGGCACACAGGGGGGCTCGAGTGGTGTATACGATAGACAACTTCGGGTTCAAAGAGTAGGGAGCCGTTCTTTGTACGGGTGACCATTCTCACAGCAAGGAAGAAAGGGGAGAGAGATGGAGAGAGGGGTCAACGTTGTATACGTGGCTTGTTTAGGCGAACATGGTGGCGGGGGACGACGATGAGGGTAACAACTTGCGCTCTAAAGGTTGAAACTTATATTGACTCTTATGATCTGAACCAGACCAGTCACGCGACCAATGATCGCGAACCGCTCGGCCTCCGACTTGCCTCCGCCTCGGACTCGATAAGGCGCCATCAGCACCCCACTTTGCTAAAAATGAAATCCTGTCCTCCGCCTCTATTGCTACTACAACAAAAAACCACACTATCCCTCATCCATCGGGTCATCTCCAACTTCGTCCTTCATCGTGTCTAGCAACTTCTTGATCTTGCTCAGGCTCTTTGGCGAAATATCCCTCGCAAGCGCAAGCGTGTGCGCCGACTTGGCCTCATTTCCAAGTAGCCGATACACCTTCGCCAGCTGGAACACCACATTAGACTCCTCCGGCGTAGTACTCCGCAGGTGCTCAAGGTCTCGCACTGCCGACTGTCCCACCATAAGCCATCATAAAACCAGGATATGTCGGGACGGATATTCGTACCTCATATTTCCGCATCGAGACATATATCTTGGCCCGTCTGTACCGAACCAGTGCGTTATCTGGCGCCAACTTCACAGCATCATTGAATAGTCCAAGTGCCGCAATGCGATCCCCACGCCTCTCAACCGCCTACGGTTCCGTTAGCCGCGACCCTGTATATTTCTTTTTCTGACTCCACTCACCATCCCCACACAGCCGAGCAAGACTGCATTCTTAGGGTGGATCTCCACTGCTTTTCGATAGTGGTATTCGGCTAACCGTAGTTTGCTCATCCGCAAGTAGCATGTTCCCAGCCCGTACCTGTCGATCGCCACATCAATATCCCTCCCTATCATCATTAATAAATAGGCAAGCTCTCTCACCAGGCATTGTAGTGGCGGGAATCAGCACGTAAAGCACACTGGAAGAAATTGATGGCCTTATCCAGGTCCTCGTCAATCGACTCGTGCCCACTAAGCGTGTAGGCGTAAGCGCATGTCGGGTCCATTTGTGTAGCACGTCTAAAGCATGTCAGAGCTTGTGACCGCTCCTTTTGTAGCGAAAAAAGGTTCCCCACGGCGATCCAAGCCTGAGGGGATTGTGGGCTAATATTAAGCAGCTCCTGCGCCAAAAACGATAGCTCGACGTTCCGCTGCAGGTGCCACAGAAGAGTCGAATAGACTTCCATATCCCACAAACGATGCGGTTCCAGGATCCGAACAGCCTTGAATGCACGCTCCGCCTATTAATGATTATAGATAGACTTCAGTCAAAGATAAGTCACTCGACCGTGATTGGACCAACGCACGGAAGCAAAATCCTGTTTCTCATAATGCGCTCTGCCGACCATCGACAGTACCCACGGCGAAGACTGATGTACCGTCGGCAGCTGCTCAAGCTCCCGCAGACACCCCTGGCAGTCATATAACGCTAGCGCACGCGTTGCACTTGCAAACCTACGCGTTAGGTTGTATAGGTAGTGGTCCGCAACCTCTGCGTCATACTCATCCTGCGCTGCCTGCTCGTGTGCCGCGGTCCAATTGCTCGGAGATGACGAACCCTCCGACCGTGGTGAATGCGGCGTATTTGACGGTGGTGACTGTGAATGTGCGATCTCGCCCGCAGCTGCTGTGAACACATCTTCCTCCACCTCCGATTCCGCAGACCGCGACCGCGTCGTTGTAGAAGGTCGCCGCCTTCCACGGTTGGTCGCCTATGCCAAAACATCAGCGATAACACGACGCAACTATCTCAGCAAGCCTGCCTTACCTTGATCGTGTGTGATGGTGGCTTCGCACTCGTCCCGCTATGTAACCGCGTACTTCTCCGCGTCGCGACGTTCGACACCAGCGGCTGAGCATTGCTTTTTCCAAGTCCGGTGATCCTAGAGGACGTCGTGGGCTGGGAACGACGACCGGAAGATGAGAAGATGTTAGCAAAGATCAAGGCCGGGCGTGCGCGTGCCTTTTTCGAGGGGTCGTCCACACTCGATTTGTTATTGAGCACAGAGTTCTTGACAGCTCGCTGTCTCTTGGGATTGGGCGCGGCCTCGTCTGCCGATGACAGTTGCCGTTGTACAGGGGCTGGAGCGAGTAGTGAGCCTATGTTTGCCGGCTGCGACCGCGTCGCACGGTGCGCCTGCTGGAAAGAATGGTCGGGGTAAAAGGGGGAGTCGATAGTGGGTCTGTACCAAAATGTCAGCACCAGCCGCGCAATAAAGCACGAGAGTTCATCTTACATTGCGTCACGGAGACCATGGGGAGGTGCCATGCGAAATGGCTGAGGTTGGGACAGGTCAGGCTTCCATGTATGAAATAGGTTCCCGGTGACATTGGTTTCTGGTGTGAAGAATCCGGCGCCTGAGGGGGCAGGGGTGGACTTCCCCGGTGCGTCATCTGGTGGTCCTCGTTTGATGGGGAACGGCCGCGGGGGGAATATGGTGTCAATATCAGGTATCGATCCTGAAAACACGTTCTCAATTATTGTAAATCAAACGCACAAGTTAAACGACGGACCTAGGGCACACAGCCCCTCGAATGCCTCCCATAGTTGTGGGTTCAAAGCTAGAGCTTGCCGAAAGCTGACCGAGGCCTTTTCGGGAAGGTTGCCTTTGAGAGCCATGGTGCCGGATCGACACCGGAGTGCCGCCTCGTCGGGGAATGGGTGTGCAGTCCTCTGACTAGTAGACGCTAGGAAAACAGAGGGACATCAGCGTGAAACATGTCTGTCTGCAGCAGAGCTCACCTGACGGCATATATGTCGGGTCGTACATCGATGCCTCTAGCGCCTCGCGTGCCTGTCGATGTCGCCCGAGGGCAGTGCAGCATTTGGCTTTAATCTCCAAGCAGCCACTACAGCTGGAGGTGGAGGGCTGATTGGCGAGAGAAAGAGCCGAATATGTCTGGCCTTCTCGAAGAAGGGCAGTTGCATAGAGGTGACGCGAGTCGTGATTGTGCTTGTCGACGGAATAGTACCTCTCTGCATGAAAGACGGCAGACTTTGAGAGATCCGCGTCGAGACATGACCAGACGAGCGACTGGAAGCGTGAAGCGAGATGGGGCAGAATGGCTGGGGGTGGGTCGTGCTGCATGCGGTCACAGCTGCTCGTCGCTGTCGCCGTCGTTATCGTCGATGAACAGGATTCGTTTGACGCGGTGGACGAGAGAAATAATCGCGTTCTATGGGCTGCAGTAGTAAAGGGGCGACGAGCGGTGGCAAAAACAATCAGAACCAACTTGAAGGAGATCGTCCGCAATGTTGATTCTCAGTTACACACGTGACTCCACGCGTCTCGACCGTCCTCGACTCGTCCCACACGTTTTCGCGACAATAATTCTTTGTGTAACACTACAGCTCCATCTAATACACATTTTGGTCTGCTATCTAGTGCCCGTGTGGGTCGGGCTCTCCTTTCTGTTCTGTCAAACGCGGTTCAGCTCATGTTTGACCCAAACCGTCACGATCGCAACTCACCTGGAACACATTGAATGGCATCATCAATGCGCAACAACGACACCGCAGCTTCGTAGGCGGACTTCAAGCTCTTCACCTTGCTCATAGTAGGCTCCAGCACACCGGCAGTCACATTATCGCGGACTTCTCCGTTCATGAGGTCCAAACCGTACCGCAGGAGTGCCTTTTTGGGATCGCCAGCAGGTGCATTTTGTGCGGCGTTGTGGTATGATCGCAGTTTGGCGATCAACTCAGTCGAGTCCTTCGCGGCGTTGACTGCCAACGTTTTTGGGATAGATAGAAGGGCAGTCGCGAATTCCGCAATTGCAAGCTGCTCCCTGGATCCCTGCAAAGAAGTTCGTAAAAAGATCATGAGGACAAAGTTATTTACAAACACACCAATGTCGTAGCAAAGTTCTCCAAGTAGATGCTCAGAGCCGTCTCGACGGCACCACCACCGGGTACTACGGCCCCACTCTCCAGGGTCCGCTTAATGACAGAGAGGGTGTCATGTAATGCCCGTTCCATTTCGTCCAACATGTAGTCATTTGCACCACGCAGCACAATCGACGACGAGCTGACAATCTTGGTTCCCTTGACCAATATAAGCTCGTCATCAGATATACGCTCCTGGACAACCTCGTCGGCGGTGCCAAGGTAGCTGGCCTCGAAAGACTCCTCGCCCTCAAGGTTAGCAAGGCTGGAAACAAGGGTGCCTCCAGTCGCCTTTGCGATACGTCGCAGATCCTCCTTCCTACACCGGCGGACTGCCATGGCACCAGCCTCGACGAACTCCTTCAAGCACAGATCATCGATACCTTTGGTGGTAAACACGACGTTGGCGCCTGCTGCCAAGATTTTTCGGATGCGTTCCAGAGTAATTTCAGATTCCCTGCCCATAAATCAGACACAAGAACCGAAGGATCAAAATCTGTCCCCTACCGCTTCCTTATCTCCTCCAGTTGGTTGGGGTCGTCGACAAGAATTTGGATTCCGAGCTGCATACGAGCCTTCTGCAAGTTGATATCTAAGCATGCAATTTTGGCGTTCGTGATGCGTTTCTTCATCGCTAGCAAAGAGTAAATATCTTTGGATCACGCTATAAGTAGGCAATCGGACTCACCCTGACTTGCAACGGTGCAGTTAAGAGCATATCCATGCACAAACAGGGACTCCCGTGCACTCTTTCCATGTGCCTTCAGGACGTTAACAGCCTTCACTGGGTATTTGATGTCTCCACGCAAATTGATCGTCCGCACAGACAACATAGCGTCTACAGCCATCGGCGCAAAAAGATCATCATCGCTATTAGTCCCCAAAAGATGAATAAAATCTTTGCGTAATAAGAACATGCAACACTCACTTTCCGATGATTTTACTAGACATCGTCGTCTTTGCAACATTGATCAACGCATCCCGTCCAAGAGCATCCACCTTGATGCTCAATTGTTCCTGCATGAACTTCACAGCCTCTCTGCACGCCAATCGGTAGCCAGTAATGATAGTAGTCGGGTGGATCTTGGCCTTGACGAGCTCGTTTGCACGCCGCAGCAGCTCTGCAGCAATGATGACTACCGACGTCGTGCCATCTCCAACTTCCTTGTCCTGCTTTTGGGCGAGGTCGACAAAGATACGGCCAGCGGGATGCTCAACAGAGAGCAGAGAGAGAATGGTAGCGCCATCGTTAGAGATAGTGACCTCCTGCAAAAAGCAGACGGCATCTTCAGTACTGCGTTTATCATAGACTCAGACAACCACGCACCCCAATGTTGTCCACGAGCATCTTGTCGAGCCCCAGCGGGCCCAACGAGCTTTTGACTATGTTTGCAATAGATTGAGCAGCGATGACTTAGGGAGGCCAGGAGGTTAGGTCAATGGCTTTGCAGGTATAGTAGATATGCTCGCACCATTTTGATCACGGATGTCCTGGCCAGAGACACGGTCCCCACCAAGGAAAGCGCCCGCCCTGGGATCGCGTTGAAACATGGGTGAAGGATTGTGTAGGATGAATTGAAGCGGAAAATGCGATACAGTCGAATTTCAAGAATTCGGGATGAGATGTCAGAAACGCGTCCACGCGTATTCGAACGCCGCTTGAATCAAATTTCTTGGTCTCTTTCTTTCTCGGGCGAATTCCTCTCCTCAACCACTCACTCATTCTCTATGTAACTCATGCTGGGAGGAGGTCATTGCGTCGATTAGTCATGGGCTAGAAATCCGATGATAATGGAGAATGCGATAAATAATCAAATCGATGGTCCAGAAGCTGGCTGGCGCAAGATGGTACTCTAGACCAATAATGACGAATAAAAGATAAAGTGTAGGATAAATGAACCTGCCCAGATATCCGTACAACATAGCAAACTGTGCTGCTGAGAAGATGAGGAAGGGAAATGAGGAGAATACGAGGAAATCGAGTGATATACCGGGCAAAGATAAGAATCTGGGGATAGAGGAAATTGTCATATGCATGTGGGAGGTCAAGAGTGTGATTGTCCAGAATGAAACAAATATGGTGAGATGGTTACACTGGCGCGTGGATAAATATGTAGTGAAACAGAAGAGGATGGCATAATGAGCCGCTGGAAGGCTGCTCGGTGCTTGCCTTGGGATCCGGTACAGCAGTCTGGCGCTTTGTGGGACCGACTATGTCACACGACGGATATCATGAGGCGGGTGAGAGGGACTGCTCTCTAACAGTAAAGGAGTGGCGTGCTAAGGTTTGTGTATGTGTGAGTCGTCGTTGGGAACATAAGAAATCGTGCGATGATATGGGGTCTTCTGCGATAGTTGTGGCGTTGGCGAGGCGTGTGGCCCGTTCCGAGTACCAATGACATCCGGAGGGCGGACATGAAAGACGTCGATTGCGTGAGCGACGTTGGTCGTTTAATAAGCCATGCGAACAGGATTAAATGTCTCGGCGCGAGCAAAGGCCGCACGTCCAAGTCTTTTGCTCTTGAGGGCGGCGCCTTTGTTGGGAGGCGGGCAGGGACTGTCGCCAAGGTCCGTGTCGGTGTCGTCAGCATCAGCGGTAGTATTGGCATCTTCCGCAAGAGTCATGAGGCCACCGCCTCGACGTGTACGGGCCGCGTTACCAGCCGCAAACACCTGGTTAGGTCCACCACTGGGAACGGTATTCCTCTTCTGTTGCTGAGAAACTAAAGAAGATGTCTTGCCGGGTCCATCGCCATACGCGTACGACTTATGACGTCCGAAACGAGCTTTACGGAACTGGTCCAGGTCTTCTCGGCGGGATGCTGCATGAGTAGGATCGTCCATGGTCACATAACCGGCCGGTTCGCAGCGGAGAGGGGACGTTTTGAAGTATTGGCAGTAACCACCCTCAAGAACATAGACCTCGGGGAAATGAATCTTGGGGTACACGTGATTGTTCATTGCACGATCTTTGGCGCGAAGATGCTTCGCACTGTATGAAAAGTGTCAATGAATGAACAATGAAGCAAAGTAACTGAGAAGTCACAAGGTACGTACAAAGTAGGTGCTCTCTTGGCGCTGAATTCGCAGTGGAAAACCAAAACGGTCTTTCGGATCGAATCTCCACTGATCGATGGTCTGGGTTTAGTCAAGCTGGGGCCGAGCAGCAGTTCTTCCACTGCTGTCGTTGTGTTAATATTTACAGCGCCGGGAACATGGCCTCCAGCGTATTCGTAATCGAATCTGCAATCGATGATGTGGTAGTCGACAATCTGCGAGTCGTACTTGCCGTCTAGTAAGGCATCCAACTGTGAAGATGCTGAGTGACAAAGAACAATAGATAGGAAACTGAACACCCACTGTTTTGCAGTTGATCCTCATAAGGCCATCTTCACGCACTCGATGACAAGGCAAAATCTTTCCGTGAGCTTCGTTGTCGCCGAAGCCCGGCATCCCTGCCTTCATGAACCGCGCTGAAGGACTTTCGTTCATCACCAATGCAGTTGCTCCAGTCAAAGGCCTGAAGTCATCCGTCCCATCGCATCTCCTAATGGTCTTCACTTGTTGTCGTTTCGAGTATGCTTGAGCTGGTGATGACATATCTGGGCCATCAAAGGAAGACTCTTCTGAAAATCCCTCCAGGAAGTTCGATTGGGGAATCACCGCCGAAAACGCGCGGCGGACTGGCGGAGCTCCTTTGGGACTCGGTTTCTCTGGGGCGACTCCGGCAGATGCAATAATATGAGCGGATTGCACATCAGACGGAGCGACCATGGCCGAGAGAGCAGGACGGCGAGGGCGCCTAGTCAATGAGGAAGATGGTGCGCCTAGCCCTTCCAGTGTTGGCTTGCTTAAGCGATTGAAAAGTGAATTGCTTCCCAGTCGTTCGAACTTAGACTGGGAAGGAGAAGGTTGCATCGGCGAAGAGTCGATCTCGAAGCTACGGCTTGGCTCGGGCGACAACGAGCGACGTTTCTTGTGCTCCAGTACGACAGGTTCATCAAGGGACCGAGGTGGAGACATAGTATCGAAGAAGAGGTTACTAAATTCGGTGACGGCTGGTGCAGCAGAGGCGGGCGTGGGATCGAAAGAATAAACGGCGGCAGGCTGATCAGCTAGGTAGGATGTGTCGACATCCATGGCATCATCCGATAGAGAAGGTGCTTCAGGAGGCTGGAACCGAACGGTATGTCAGTCATAGCGGCTTCTCATGAACGAAGCTGAGGGCTCACTGCAGATTGTGGTGGCGCAGGGCAATCTGATGTCATAAGCCATTCCATTGGCAACGCTGCACGCTGGGTTTTTTTCGCATAAGTTGTCCCAGACGACTTGACGGATGGCGGAGGAGCCAGCGATGGACTTGGCATGAGACCATTATCATTGCTCAGGTCTTTCCCAAAGAGTCGCGCTGCGCTGGTGAAAGCGCGTGGCCGAGCCCCCGGCTTCTGAATAGGCTTTGGCGGTGGTGCAGGGGAAATATCCATGGGTTCCGCGTAATATTCTTCCGGAGCTAGTGAGGCATGTTCCCGCGGCGGGGAATGAAGGGAAACCGTCGAAGCGAAAGAAGCTTCGAGACCGGAGGACAAGAAATTGTCCACGTCTTGTCGGCGGAGAGATATTTGACTACGTTTGCGGGATGGAGCACTTGGCGGCGCGAGGAATTGTGAGGTTGAGGTGCGGGAGAAGAAGGCCATTTCGAATGTGAATTTCGAGTGAACGTTACTCTTGTGTTTCTTGTAGGGCTGTCTTGGTTCTGCAAGGCGGTCCATCGTTACGGGGGGCATTGGTATCGTAAGTCGAGGTAGTTTTACAGATGTGTTGTTGGTAGCACAGAGTCGGCGCGTGATGCAAATGTTGGTGGTAGTGGCACAAATGTTGGTTTAAAAGGTACAGAGAGTGGCAGAGAGAGAGAGAGAGAAAAAAAAGACACGGGGTCAGAGAAGAAAACGCCGAGCCGAGGCAAAGGACAAACCAGCGTCTCGTGGTTCCCTTCGGGATCGTAGTGAAACTGAACAGCTGGGCTGGAGACAATGGTAGTGTCAGTATAAGAACCGTGACGAGGGTGAATCGAGATTGCGGAGCTATTGAAACCTATTGTCCCACCAGACCGGGACCCGATCCATGCTAGAATGTTCATTTATGGATGGATGGTTGAAGGTTGTAATTTACGCAAATACCCGAGAGTGTGAAAAGGAGAGACAAAGGAAACTTGCCTTGAAGGATAACGAATGTGTGGACGGAGGAGGCCGCGCCTGGTGAACGAGAGCAACCAAGGGGTGAGCAGGTGTTCCACAGGTCCGTCAAACCCTCTTACGTCTGAAAACGGAAAGTAAACCAGGCTTGTGGACGCTTGTGGGCCCAGGTCTGTTCGCGCCTGACAAATAAAATCAAAAAACGTATTTCTGCGTGATGGAACGGCTCAAACTGCGTGAAAATAGGAAAGAAGGGTGTCTCCGGATAGCTGGCGAGGCGTGTAGGCGTGTCTTGTAGGCCGTTGCCTGCGACGATGAGGAGAGGTCGAGCAAAGACGCGTTTCTTCGCCTACCTCTTGTTTTATTTGGTCCAAGTTCAACTTTGCACGTGAGCGCGTCGACGTGTGCCTGGAGATTCAATTCAACTCTTGATGCCATCATTTCTCCTTTGTTCTCTAAAAGGCCGGGCGCCCTAATTTTGTGGCATTCTCTATGGTACTTACTTATATATCCCCGTGATAACAGCAATTTTCACGGTTTATGTACATTGGCAAAACGTCTACACAGTTCCTCTAAATCCCACTCGAGGCTCTTTGATTGTTGAACGTTTCGAACAGTCATCATTTGACAGATTTCCGGCTTAGACCCCACGCCATCAATCACTGAGTATCGCTCCCTCCTTCTGAGCAACCTGCAACCAAGGGGGAAATGTCTCGGTCAAATGATCGTAATGTACCTCGGGGTAGCTTTCTCTGATTGTTGTGATCAGTGCCTCGTACAGGACCTGTGACGTGCACAAATGAGAATAGCTCCAGGAAACAACAAAACCTCGGACCTCGTAACCCTCCGCGTTAAGGTGGAGCCCGTCGTACATGAATTTACTCAGCGACGGCTCATCTTTACCAGCAGCCTCCCATAGAGCCGCCCAGACATCTGTAACTGCAACACCCTTCTCCCGGCCAACATCCTTGACAGCATCGGCATATTTCCTCGTCGTCTCAAACTCGCGGTCCAGTAGACACGGAGGGTTCCTCGACGCCAAATCTGCGCTGCGTTGATAGGTGTTCACGGGAGGCGGCGTTATCAAAATGATGCGTGTGTCCGGGGAATAATACTCCGACTTGGGAGAGTGGACCAAGTCTACCCAATCTTTCAAGTTTTTCGCAAACTTGGACAGCGGAACGTGCTGGGGACTCGGCCGAATGCAAGAATCGTTGGCCCCAAACCAGATTATCAATAGTCGGATCTTCGGTACGTGCTCTTGCTCCTGTCGCGTTGCGATGGTCTAATCTCGTTTGTTACTTCCATATCAACTTCGAGGCATGTGCACCGCTCACCCTCTTGAACACAGGCGTCGCCCAATCCGTATTGTACCCCGACAATCCACGATTCAGAACATCCAACTTCCTCGCGTATACATCTGTATTGTCGCGAGTCAAATGAGCGTCTAATCGCCCAGGATCATTACTCACGAGTAAGCTGCTCTCCGTAGCCAAGTAGACCCGGCGTCCAGGCCCCCTGCGTGATGGAGTCTCCGAAGAGCATAAGGACATCCTGGATAGTAGCTGACATTCTAGTCCAATCGCTGCAAATGGCTCCTGTATAAATAAGAGGGTTAAGCTTGAGCTGGCTATTAGCCGATCTAATTGGCTGATCTGATCGTCGGGCCGTGGCTCCGCCCAAATTGCATTGCTCCGGAGATGCTCAGAGCCAGTAAGTCTCAGATATGCTCAGAGTAAGAGCTATGCATGATATAGTATGTCTAAAGTTTTCCGCTGATGTATCCGGCACCTAGAGGTCGCCCAGAATGATAGGGAATGAATGACTTGCCAGGAATAACATCGCACTGTCCAAGCAATTTTTTGACCAGTTCGAGTCTGACTGAAAGTAAGGAAAGATCTGTTCGTCCAGTAGCAAGTAGACGATTGGTAGAGGGGTCGTAGTAGTCAGGATTAGAGAAGCTTCCATCTGTTTAACCTTGTGTTTGGTACCTCCGTGACTCCATTTTTCACAAGTGAACAGCCATCGGCGAATCCATGGCTGCAGAGTCACGGCGAATACCACTTCGTGTATCAAACAAAAAGGCTTTCATTTGGGATGTCGATGGTGCTGTATCCACTTGTCGTTCACCAAGGATCAAACCCTGATAATGCTTTCCAAGGATAGACATAGCACTAGTTCGTTCAAAACATCACATCTGCGGCGTCCTTTCTGGAACACTCCCTCATCTTTCGCAACAAAATGCCTTCCTGGGTGTGCCCCTGGTGCTCATGCCAGAAGAAGCTGTTCTGCTTGTCGAAAATCGTGCGTCAGGATCACTTCTACTCCTTCCATATCTAATGATGGTTTCTAGAACTAGCTGTACTCGTTGACGATCCTACAGCGCACCCTCAGCCGAATCTTCATCATCTTCAAAAATGGGATTCCGAACAACAGGAGGATATCAAGATCCAGCTAGCGTTACTCGAAGCTAAGGGAACGAAAGAGAGTGCCAATGCCGGTCGCGCCATGTCCGCCGAGGCACTTCAAAAAAGGCAAGCCCGGGAGGAAAGAAGGGCAGCCAAAGCAAAACAGCTCCAAGAATCCGGCGAGGGTGGCAGCTTGGGTGCGATGTTGGCCTCTGAGCCTTCTGCAGAGTCAACAATCCCAGTCCAAGAAACAGCAGAATCCAAAGCTGCAGCTATCGGACACACGGTTGTAATCCCAACCTCCTCCTCCTCACTCGAATGGTATGCCCCTGATCCTTCGTGTACCTATGACACGATTTCTGCTGCAAAAGCAGCAGGGATATGGGATTATCCGTCTACACTGCAAGAACGCGCGAAGTGCGGTGTGTTCAGGAGCCTATGGAAAAAAGGCTACTTCATGGGGGGAGGAATTAAATTTGGGGGGGATTATCTTGTCTATCCTGGTTCGTTCTTATTTTTTTTTATTACCGTCCGTTCGACATCGTAACATTCATTACAGGCGACCCATTACGATACCACTCGCACTTTGCGGCATCCGTCTTGGATTCCCCGCTTTCCTCTCTACGACCCATGGAAATTGTTGCCCACGGAAGGTTGGGAACCGCAACGAAAAAGGCCCACTTGCTGTGTAGCTGGGATGATGAAAAGAAGGATGTATCGTATCTCACTATTGAGTGGGCAGGGTTTGGTTAATCAGTTCAAGTACGGCCAGAGTATAATTTGAATGCAATTGAGGTATAAATGTTGTTGTTATATACGACCCCTAATCAAGCTTCCGCCTACCTATATTCACGCGATCTCGAGTTGGTCGCATCGCCGGCCGAGGCATTTCCTTCATTTGAACGGGCTTCCCCTCTTCTACGGCGTCGCTTGTATCACTGAGTGTACGGCTATGTCCGGGGCGTTTGTGAGATGGCCCAACACTAAGAATTCGCACAATTGTATCGTTCAGCCATACGACCAGGGCAAAAATGGGCAAACGAATGGGAACGAATGGTGAAGGATGTCGAACGACTTCCGAGTCGTCGGCAGGGGGTGATGGATTATAAGGATCCGCAGGGACTGGGCGAGCTACCGTCGCGAAAATGATATACTGCGATAGGCAAAGTCAACACTGACCACAGATAGGACGAGAAGAATACGACCCACCGCGGGAAAAACGAGCGCAAAAATTGCGGCATTGGCAAGCCCGGCACAGCAAGTGCAAAGTATAGCAGAGGGAAGGCCTATTGAATCGCATGATAAACCGGATAGAGAACTAAGAAATGATGAATGTACCGAAAGCAAAGTAATAAGCCCATCTTTCCTCGAGGTGACGTATTCGGCGTGCCAGCGACAGACCGCGAGATACCCAAACAAACCTGGTCACCATCAGCAGGATTTTCATCTGTCCAGGGAATAGAACTTACTCAAAGCAATAGTAACTGGTTCAAAAGCATGTCAGTGACTGACAATACTTTCAAGGAGGTACGTACGCGTCGACCCAACACACAAAGACAAATCCAGCGGCCCGCCCAATGTATGGAATATTGTGCAAAGCAAAAGAAAGGACAACAGAGTTGACGACCATCACGACTCGATATGCCGAAGTAGCCATTGCTGTCAGCATGCCCGTGTACGTTGCGGGTGGCTTATGAGCCACAGCGCGAGTACCATAGCGCAATATATAGGTCCGTCTCGCAATAATTGAACACCAAGAACTCTGCAACTTGTGTAAGCACCACATACAATGGTCCAGGCCCAAGTGGTAAAGCTTACATTCAGATAGAAGGAAGCACCAACGATAGGCAGCAGCCAGAGAGCCTGGTAGAACCAGCCAATGTTTCTAGGGAACCATTTTTGTTGGTCCTGCACTAGAGGAAGGAGAAAATAATCGAAGATGTATATCGAAATGAGCGATAAAGAATTGAGGAGGAGCGATTTATACACGTTGGCGCGGATCTCGGCGTCGCTGTACTTGGCTGTGATTAAATTATGCACTACTCCCCAAGTACTCAGACTTACCCGGAGACGGTGGATATTATGATATTCCAGCGAAATGCATCGTACAGGCCGTGCCAAGCCCACTTGAACTGCAGCTTAAGGGAATCTTGAATTGAGATGAATGAAGGGTACGAGCGGCGTGGAGACTGGTGGGACGAGTCAACTGAATGAAACGACTGGAAGCGTGGGTTTGGACGATACTCGGCAGCCATTACTACGTAGAGCCTCCGTCCCCACAAGGCTCGTGGTGGAGGGGAGGATGCCTAGACCCTAACCACAAATTAAGGCATATCACGTGGCTGGGGTTTCGAGTCACGCTGACGCGTAGCTCCTCCCAGGCCAAATGGGGTACATACAACCGCAAAGGAAATTATAATCGTTAACTGCGCTTCCACGGGTTGGTTATGTTATAGAATCTGCAAGCTACGTAGTGGGTTGTATCTATATGAGGACGAGTGCTCGGAGCATACGTAGTACACACAAGCAATAATTTACATTACACATATAAAGACGAACTGACAACAGGAAATATGAGAGACCGGACAGAGTGCGGGGAGCTGTTGTACACAAGAGATATAGATATGAATATTCAGGTCGAGAAACCCACACTGTATAGATGTCGAGATAGGGAGTTGAGATCCGGAGAATTGCCATGGGGCCTTAGATAGTTATGACCTCTTAGTAGGCTAAGAGGGTTATAATTAAGACATGTATAGGTTGAAAACCTAGAGTTCGCACCTTCTTCCTTGGAGCGGCTTTGGTGGTGGTGGTAGCCTTTGCAGTGGGCTTGGCTGATGCCTTTGCGACAGGTTTAGCGGATGTCTTTGCAGCAGGTTTAGCTGTCGGCTTTGCAGCGGCAGCCTTCTTAACTGGTGCTTTCTTCGCTGCAGTCCTGGCCTTGGTGGCGGCGGTCGTGCCAGTCACCGCCTGATTTACGTTAGTTGCGTGCTACTAAATTAGAAAAGGGGCGACACCTTCTTCGCCATTGCACGCTTCGATGGTGCAGCAGTCTTCTTGGTGGTAGCAGGGGCTTTGGCCTTGCCCGCCAGGACCTTCTTGGTGGGCGCAGTTTTCTTGGTCGTTGTAGTGGTCTTCGCCGTTGGCTTCGTGAAAGGCTTCTTGACGGCTGTAGCTTTCACCGCAGGAGCAGGCTTCTTCGCCGTGGCAGCCTTACCCTTGGTCGAGTAGGTCTTTGGTTTCACAACAGCTTTGATTGTGGTAGCTTTTGCGGTGGCTGCCTTCGTCGTGGCTTTGGGCTTGGCAGCAGGTTTTGCCTTGGGCGCAGGCTTGTTCTGAGCCACCGGGTTAATGAATGAATGTATCACATTTATCAGGCAGTCCATATATACCTCTTTGGTGGACGAGGAATCTACTGCTTTAGCCTTTGGTGCAAGTTTGACACGTCCAGAAGGTCCTGGACGTTTGGTGAGCCCAACGGGATAGAGTTATGAGAACTTTTTTTTTTTTTTTTTTTTTTTTTTTTTACCTTTGGGGAGCACGAACACGCCCTTCTCGCTCCACGTCGCAAGCGTCTTGGAGAGCTGGGTGTTCTGTGCAGGGCCGATCTCCAGCTTATATGTGTCCTCGACGTATCTGAAGGCTGGGTTGAGCGAGGCGCAAGACGAACAGGAGGGATAGCACTACTTCTTGATTTGCGGACGGGAAACTCCAATCCGGGCGTCCTCGGTAAAGTGAGCAATGCATTCCTGCGTGCGAATGATGAGTACAAAGTTGAGGAGGATAGCACAAAAAACAAGGTCAGACATGTCAACCCGGGACTCACGCCCTACGCCCTAGTGCGAACAACCAAGGCATAACGGGATCAACAGCAACAGCAGCTGTCGCTTTCCTAGCAGATATAGCGTCATAGTAAGGACGTATACAAACCTTGATCATGTCGACCCATGGGGGATGTGTAGAAGTAGCCTTCGCGCCAGTTGCTTTCTTCGTAGCACTTTTGGCGGGAGCAGTTTTCTTGGCAGGCATTATAGGCTAGAAGTGGTGGGGGAACTGTTGATGAAGGTTGTCAGAGTAGAGGGGCGCTAAAGCGAGGGGAAAGGCCGAAGCGCGAAAAGGGGAACAGCAAACCTGGATGGGAAAGGGGGGTTTGATCACAGATACCTCTTTGACTATTTATATGAACACGACCGCGTCAGATCATGTGACTCGTCGCGTCTCAATCAACAAACGTTTCGCCGTGACATCACCGTTCCTGGCAGCTGGGGAAATCGATGAATTCCTATCGATTTGTGGAATTGGCACAATGCTATTTAATTTTGGTATGTACTAATTAAAACTATTTACCTCAAGATTTTACTGTAGTATACATACAACACCGCGAAATAAGTTGCATCCTACGTGAAGAATGTAAAGACAGATAAGACGCCGAGTTCCGATCCAGTCTTGACTGGCATATATGGTCTGAAGATATCTGTCATGGTGTATTCCAAATCCCCATCCTTACTAAGAGATCAAGAAGTATATGCGTCATTTTATACGACAAAGGCGAGTGCAAGGCGAGATAGACGATGGTGTTCATAGATGACTATCGAGATATCGTCAAGCCAGGATGTCCATATCACCCGCAATGAAGGCCGCCGCAAGGTCGGCCTACAGGAATCTCTATCGGGCATCGGGCACCACTTTTGCTGGTACGAAAATCACTCCGTTCTGGACAATCTCATGCTCACATCCTTTCTGATCCAGGTGATGACCATGTGCTGGCAGGTTAGGCCAACACTCAGTTTATACTTCTACGTTATTGACGCGAGTGTGGACTCTAGCATTCCGCCTGAAAATGAGAAACGACGCCATTGCTGCGCGAGGCATAATCGATCCGGAAACTTACGAACAACAGAACAAGCTCGGATTGGATATTGCGGACGTCTTGAGGAAGAACATTGTGCAGGGAGTGAAGGTCGCGAACGCTGAAACCACTCCTAAAAGCCATGACACTTTCAGTGCGTTCATTTTTCTACCTGTGACTACGTGCTGCCAACTGTTGCCCACAGGGCTACGCCTCACGAAATACACAGAGCTAGGCTCGAATGAGACAATAAAGAACCCCCCTCCGATTGAACGCTCGAGTCGGAGCATGCGCAAACGAGAGAAAACCTCCCAGGAGCACCATACGTGAGTACTCTCTCCTCTCTCGAAGTTTCAGAGTTCTGAATGTAGACTGACATTCAGCTCCGTGACAGATGTTGCTCCGCATAACGACACTTTCTCCTCCTTCTCTCCCTCTCACCTCTCCATGAACTTCTCGCAACTGAAGAAAGCGCATAGAGAACGTGTCTTACCCGAGCTGAAGGAGGAAGACCTGGAGGAGAGTTTTGTCCGTGGTACGTTGTCGTTCCCTAATCTCGTCTGCTTGCCTTTCTCACTGCCTCCCATATGACCAGGCAGTGGCCCGGTAGGTTATAGCACATCTACGACCCCATACATAGCATCGTTAATATTAATATCGTATCCGTCCGCCAGGGTGGCCAATCAATCAACAAAACTGAGAACAACGTGCAGCTCCTGCACAAACCTAGCGGGATTCGAGTCTCATGCCAGGAGACGCGTTCGTTGGAGCTGAATAGGCGTCTAGCGAGGAGAAATCTGCGCGAGAAGGTTGTGGTTTTGCCCAGACCGTTTCGTTTGTTCCTCGCTGACGCGATAATGTCGACAGCTGGACAGGATTGCGAATCCAGGGCTTTCTAAGGAAGATTTTGCCAGAGCGAAACAACGCGAGCGGGAACGCCGCCGCCGAAAGAAGGCCAAGAAGAAGGCGATGGAGAAGGCGATTCTCGAAGAAGAGGAAGGAGATCAGTTTGATGAGGTCGATCTAGAGACTGGACTCCAAGTCGACAGTCTCGAAACCGTTGTAGAGAAGGAAGCTCAACGATCGTGAAGTGGTATCTCATTTGTACATTGACATATGTTTTCAATGTCATTCAATTGGTTCCGGTGGCTTTTGATCTCAATATTGGCAAATATCTATCCTCCAGTAAATAGCGCAACGCGTCAGAGTCGCAGTGTTAAAGCTAATTGGATACCAACTATAACGGACTTTAACGATGTCTGGAGGACTCCACTCTCTAGCCACCATAATCAAGCGGTTTGTCAATTACACATTGTAGATCTGCTGAAATACTGACTTTAAGCAGCCTCGAAGCAGCCACATCAAGGCTTGAGGAGATTGCTGAAGTGAACAGCAATAACGCACCCCGGCCTCTGGGATCTACCGATAGCTCGTCTGGCTATACATCGGTCGTTCCCATTCCTGCCTCGCCTGCCCCGGCTATTGCACTACCACCCCCACCACCGCCCCCGCCTCCACCTGCAGCGCCTGCTGCGCCTGGAATCCCTGAAGAGCCCAAAAGTGTGACTGCCTTTGATGAAATTGTCATCGACGCCAAAGTTAAGCCCTTTGTCGAGCTCACAAAGTCGTTCGCTTCCCAACCCGTCATCGACGTCGTAAGTTCTACGATCCTATTCATTGCTTATCCTTCACTCACGCGCTATCGCAGGTCAATCTCATTGAGCAGCAGTTCAAAGATCTGCGCAGTTTCATTCGTCTCAGCGCGATCTGCCAGCAGCCAGATCAGAAGACGATAGAAAGCCTCCTCACATCGCTCCACGCTGGGATTGAGGTGATTACTCGGGCGAAAGAAACCAATAGGAAGGAGAGGGATTGGTTTGGACACATCGCCTTCCTCAGTGAGGGGGGCCCGCACGTTGGCTGGGTCGTTAGTGTGAGTAACGCGTGGACCATTTGCTCTGTTTACAGCGCTCACGATTTTGAGTAAAGCCTAAGCCTGGTCCGTATATCAACGATATTAAGGAATCAGTCGCCTACTATGGTAACAAGATCATCCAGGAGTACAAGTCGAAGTGTGCTCTACTCGATACTCGCGTCACTCTTCGTTTCTGACCGTCTCGCGTTGTTAGAGACGTTCAACACGTTGAATGGGTCAAGGCTTTCGTTGCTATCCTGGACGAGTCGAAGAAGTATGTCATGGTATACCACACGACTGGCCTTGCCTGGAATTCTAAGGTAACTCTCACACGAAAACCTCGAGCATGTGCTGACTTCGGACGACGAAGGGTATCACCGTTGAGGAATATCAGTTGGGCGTTTCAGCCGCAGCCGCAGCACCCCCGCCTCCTCCGCCACCACCACCATCTACTGCTGCTGCCCCAGCTACTGGAGGAGGATCAGCTGCAGTCTTCGCCGAGTTAAATCGCGGCGAAGAGGTGGCGAAAGGTCTTCGCAAGGTTGACAAGAGTGAGATGACACACAAAAACCCTGCTCTCCGGGCGAGCAGCGTGGTGCCTGCTGCGACATCTTCGACTGCCCCCAAAAAGCCCGTCAAGCCTACCAAGCCTCAGGCATTGACTGGCAAGAAGCCCGCGAAGTTTGCGCTGGAAGGGAGAAAATGGGTTATTGTATGGACAACTATACCTGCTTTTCGTGGTATTGTTTCTGACTACTCTACAGGAATACCAAGAGAATGAAATATCTTTGACTATCGAGGAAACTAGCCTCAACCAGTCAATTAACATCTACGGCTGCAAGAATTCCACCATTCTGATCAAGGGCAAGGTGAACGCAGTCACTTTAAGTAAGTCAAATTCCCCCTCACAGCAGAATATCTCCTGACCGAGTTTCTTGTGTGTAGCTAACTGCCAGGGGACATCGGTGCTTGTAGAGTCTGTAGTATCTGCGATATCAGTGACACGTGCACCGTCATTCGTGCTGCAGATTACAGGCTCTGCTCCAATGATTCAAATCGACACGACGGACTCGGGCCAGATCTACCTTTCGAAGGAGAGCTTGGGTGTTGAGATCACCACAGCCAAGTGCAGCTCGATCAACGTGAGTCTGCCGGTTGAGGGTGAAGAAGAGGGTGTGTTTGAGGAGCAGGCAGTTCCGGAGATGCTGCGGTCAACTGTAAAGGATGGAAAGCTGGTAACTGGCGTAGTAGAACATTCGGGTTAGGTTTATAGTTACATATACTTTAGCTTTTGACTTGGATCACGATCGAATTTTACAACTGTTTTCATTACGTTAGACCCCTTTGCAGCCACTCTGCCGACTGCCAGAAAGCACCGATGACCTCCACTGTCGGATTCTCTTCAAGCAAGGTGCAGTTGTGCAAAGTTGGTACAAAGGCTGGTTGAAGAGCAATGTCCACGTCGGGCTCACCCCTGCCTGTGTCTACCCATTAGTGAATCGACGTTGGGTTAGTAAAATGTAGTAAACAAGCTGAACCGTTATGAAAAACGGCTGGTTGTAAATGACGTCGACGTGATGATATTTCGGATCAATCAGCAATACTCGGATGGAGGTAAGGTCTACCGTGAATCACTTGTCAGTGCCCACAGCCATCACCAGCTTTTACTACAGAAATGGACGTCAACGGATGGCATGCCCAGCGACGAGCACGCAAAGTTCGTCGTCGTTTCAATCAGCGAGCGCAATATACTCATCATTGCCCAGGAGGATGAGCTACTTTCTGTTAGGCGACCTGATCACTCTACCGCTGAGAATATCAGCCCAATGCATGAAGAGTTCATTGGTGGATTCCATATTGCTCCTCGCTCACCTACTGTTCCTCCCCGTCCTCAATATCCACCTCTTCCTTCCTCTCCGCTACCTCCTCCACCTCCCCCAAAGGATGAGGTCTACATAGAGCCTGGGTATGAACCAGGATATCACCGATTGCAAATACAGACGCAGCCGCCGTACCATGCACCCCCACCAGATATTTCAGGACAGCCAACTCCAGATTATCATTACCGCCCCCAACAGTCGACTATCACGTCGGCTCAACTCACACAGCTCTCTGCGGTGGAGAGGTCAAGGACTCTGAGGGTCGCTCGCATGAATCCTCATCTTCAGGTATGTAAATATGTCTTCCCCGATGCCCACATACCCATTTAGATTCTGTAGTTCATGGTTGGCCCGCTTCTCCGGTATGCTCACTTGGGTTACTTTGATATCCATTAAATAAACTAAACTTGCAGATATGATACCGTCGACGAGTTTGGAATCTGGCATGGCGCAGCAATGATCGTTACAGCTGACGCTTCGTCGTTCTACGAGCCTCATCCAACTCTGACTTACGAATGGGACCCCGATCGAAGCTCTGTATACCAACCCGCCCAACCTGCGCGCTCGTTTGACCTTGGGCCTCACCCTGCTGATCCCCACTCAACCATCCTTCCGGCATCTCCGGTGGCTACGTCCAGCGGATACGGCAATGGTTACTTGCGACAGCCGGGAAGCAATGCCAGTAAGGAAATCGTCCCGGGACAGGAGATTTACGTCTACGGTGGTCCTGGAGGGTGCGCTTTTTGGACGCCTATCAATCATCCTCGCCATAAATTGGTTAATTTTTTTTTACAGTACCTTCACTTTCTGGCGATTCCTTATTCAAATTCCATTGGGGCCGCACGAGATGAATATCACTTACAGCATTAACTCGGGACAGCAGCTCGAGTTTTTCGTCCCAGGGCGCTCGCAGAACATGCGATGGGCTGCGCATTCCGTACGTTCACTGCCTTAAGTTAAAGCTGTCCGACATCAATGAGTTCTATTTTTAAACCAGTGCAATGGATTCTCAGCAGGTGTGAACCAGGATGATTTCTGTGGCCCAGGTTTCAAGTCTGGGTATGATCCTGTTTGGATGGACTTGCTTGCTAGGCACGCAGAAACACCATTCCATGCCCTCGTTGGAGGTGGTGACCAGCTTTATTGTGATAGGTTCGGTTTGTTGACTTTCTCCTGGTTTGATTTGCTGATGGTAGCTTCGTTTTAGCCTTATGCGAGAGCCTGAACTGCAGGAATGGATATCAATGAAACCTGAAGAGAAGAAGCGTTGTCCACTCACTGATGAGATGGCTGCAACGATTGACAGATTTTACTTCAATCACTATTGTCAATCTTTCCGACGGGGTGCCTTTGCGAGGGCGAACAGCTCGATGTATGTACTGATGCCATACTCAGCATGTTCTGTTTACTTACTACATGCAACTGCCTCTAGACCAATGATGAACATGTGTGGTATGTTCGACTGTGTTCTGTTAAATAAACATCCTTGACTAACTTTTCCTGCCAGACGATCATGGTATGTACACCACTCTACTGTGCCCAAAGGAACACACTGATCCTTGTCGTGCATCTGTAATGCCACAGATATAGTGAGTATCATATTCAAATGACTTCAGACCGCCATGTTAATCATGGAATAACAGATTGACGGATTTGGAAGCTGTTAGTCTTCCTTTTCATTTTTGAAAGATCGTGACTGAGATTTTCAATCAGACCCTGATGACTTGCAGCGGTCGCCAGTCTTCCAAAGGTAAGAGTGATAATTTCATTTGCCACACCACGTACAAACCGCGGCAATCTCTGTCGTAGGATAGGAGTCAAAGGCTACTTTTATTTCCTTCTCTTCCAATGCTTCATCAATCGTATGGGTCTCGAATCTTGTGAGCCTGAACTACAGCCTAACGCCACGCCCTTTCCCCCCCAGCGGAGATCGACCGTTACTCCGATAAGCCTGGTGAACACTGTAACATGTCTGTTATCATCGGCGAACAGGGCCCGTATGTCGAATCTAGGTCCCATTCCTTTTTGGCATATCTTGGACCGCAATGCCACATGCTCCTTCTGGACTGCAGGTAAGTATGACGGCGAGATTTTGTTATTTTCTTTGACTGAATCCTTCTGAGTTCAGAGGTGAAAGAAGTAAAGAGCAGGTTTGTAGCCCTGGGCAATATCAGAAAGTTTTCGAGCGTATTGCCAGCCTACCTGCATGTGTAGATCATCTAATAGTCCAACTTGGTAAGTAACCGCCCTGTCCGCCCTCGATAAGCCGCTGAATATTCGAGAAGGCATACCAATCGCGTACCCTCGTATGGTATTCCTAGAAACCGCATTGGAGTCCAAGTTTAATCCTCTCGTCGCAATGGGCCGTTCGGGAACGATGGGCCTCTCGGGTTTCGTGAACAAGTTTAATGCAGAAGCAGAACTGCTGGATGACCTCGTACGTCAGCTGGAATCCTCTTTGAGGCATCGTCAATTTGACTGTAACCTAGAATGACCATTGGACTGCACGTATCCATAAAGTGCGGCCTTTTTAGAAACATCGACATATATATTTGCTGACCATCACCTAGAAAGAGCGCAATTGGTTGATTGAGCAGCTCCAGCTCTTTGCGTTGAGGAAACGTATACGTGTCACCTTCCTCTCGGGCGATGTCCATTGTGCAGCAGTTGGTCTTTTGAAGACGCTGAAACCTAAAGGGTCACGCCAACCAGAAATCGCCCCTACGGTCGACCATCGCTACATGCTTAATATCGTCACCAGTACGTCGTGTTCCTCTGTTAAGTGGTCCTTATCATGTCTAAACTGTCTTTATTCCAGGTGCAATTGTGAACACGCCACCGTGAGCACGGAATAGTGAATAGCTGAATTTCACCCATCGCTGATGCCATTTTCTATCTGCAGACCGAACCCAGTAATCACCATGGTCTCCTCGCTTGCAACTAAAGTGCATAAGACAATGCATTATTGTGACACAGACGAGACGATGGTATGGCCGTCATTTAAAGGTGGCACTCATCATTATCGAACTCACCTGTTCGTGTAGATACCTCTCTTCCAGACCGAGACCAATGGGCAAACGCGGAAGCAAAAGTTCATCATGGGTCGGCGGAACTGGTGTGCGGTCGTTTGGGACGATCGCACTGGCGATATTATTTTCGACATCCGTGTCGAAAAGGAAAAGGGTCGCGGAGAAACTGTTGGGTATGTTCTGCATTTCAGCGTTCGTCGTTGTCTCTGAATTTTACTTTTCAAGATACTCCGTGCGCTCACCACCACCGGCCTGGACAAAGGGCCAATAACATCGATTCATATTGAGTCAGAAAGAAGCACTGCGGCCTACAGCGGTGACGGTTGACTTGCGTCCTCTTCAGTGCGTCTTTTGTAACCTATTCACATACCCCATCACTGCCATTACCAACCATGCAACTTATTTGTATGTATAAGTAGTATCTATGCATTGTATCGGGCATCACATTATAATTATAACCAGCGCGTAGGCATTTTATACGTGGTGGGAAAACAAGAAAACGCGCCAACAATAGCTAACTCTGCATATCTTCAAGTGATGGAGGTCGATAAAACACTGAAGGTACCATATGTGAGAATGCTACGGCTGCGGGAGCATCGACGGCTTCAGCCTCCGTCTCCGAATTATACCCACTCGGTCCGCCTTGTACATCGCCATTGGACGCCAACGTCGGAGCAGGAGAGTATGGGTTCTCCACAGACCCTTCTCCATAACCTTCGAAATCGAATGTCGTACCATGGCGCAAAGGACTCGGTTGTCCTAACCCCACCAATGCAGAGAGACCAGGGGTAGACCGCTCCTCGTCGACTGAACCAGGCGTACCGCGTAGCTGCTGCTGCTGCTGCTCCACCTGGGCAGCTAGCTTCGCACGTTTCCTCGCCTCAGCCTGCTGTCGCTTCTTGTTCCTCTCCGCTTTCTTCGCAGCTTCTGTCTTCTCGGCCGCAGCCGCACGCACGGCCTCCTCGCGCGCCTCCTCTTCTTCCACCTCGTCAAGCGCCCACTGTTCCGCCATGAACTCAGGATATCGCTCACATGCAGGGCGCCATTTCTTCTCGGTGCCTTCACCGGGAGTAGAAGAAGAAGACGCAGTTGTATCATCCAGCAACGCGTCGATGTCGTTCGGGGGAGGAAACTCAAAGTCGGGTCCTGGGTTGATGCCCACGCACGCGTCGTTGAACAGGGAGATGAAGGGGTAGTACCCGAGCCAGCCATCGTTAAAGGGGTTCTCCTGGTGCTCTTTCACACCCTCTCTCGTGCGCTTCTTCTCCTTTTTGCGCTGCGTTTCGGACTGCCGCAGCTGGAGGTAGTCGTAGATGTCCTGGAACGCGGTACCTTGACACTCTCCATTGACGAAGAATGCGATGCGGGACCCAGGGAGCACGGGGATGGGACGGAGTGGTGGGGCGTTGGGTTTGCTCGCCGTTGTGGGGCCACTGCGTTCGGGCATCTTACCCGCCGCGGCCTTTTTGGGCACAGAGGAGACCGATGCGGAGCTGGTGGATTTGCCGGAGTAGTCCATGAGCGAGGTCATTTCCTTGGACTGTGGGTATTCCAGGATCTCGAAAACCTCTTGGCCCTTGAGGTCGATGGGTATACGCTCGCGTTTCACATGCGCAGGATCGTGGGGGTCCCTTTTAGAGGCTACCCTGCGTGGTGGTAGCGATATGTACATCCCAATCACGTCGCCGGTGCCATAGGGTCGGCCATAAGGCCGCATACGCGAGAGCGCCACCTTTTCGCCAGTTTTGTCGCGGTAGCCGTAGGAGTATCCGTCCAAACCAACAGGTCCATTTAGTGGTGCCTCTCGTCTGGCCCATCCCAGGCGGACATGGCTTCCCTCGCGTCTACCGTTTTCAGAGTGATGCTCTCCGCCCCCGTGTAAGATCTTGACTTCCAAATACCAGCTGCCTTCGACCATGGGCGCGTTACACCGCGCACTGCGAAAGCCTGTTCCACCGTGAAGTCCAAGACCGTCTTTGGTAGTTGTGATGAAGGGGCTACGGTCCTCCCAGCTGACACGGTATGTGGTGGGGTTGCTCTCTATCGTCCGACATGGTAATGTATAGCCTGAGGGGTTAATTCCAGCTGGTACGTAACGAAATCCGACACGGTTTACGCCAATGAGGTCCGTTTTGTAGTACTCTGAGCCTTCTGAGACGCCTACAAAGATGGGGCCGCGTGAAATGGATAGCTGTGGTCGTGAGCTTAGATCGACGCGAGATGAAAGTAGTCTGAAGCAGTTTTCGGTAGTTTTGGGTCAATTTTCATATTAATGAAAGATATGGACGTACTCTGCAGGATTTGCAGTGCCAGAGTTGCTTCCTGGATCTGACGGGGCGGGCGACGGGGCAGTTGTTGGGGGCGCGGCCCGTTTGCGCTTGCGGCTCTGGGTTGGTTGTGGTGCAGGTGGTGGAGTACTGACAGTGGGTGCGGGAGTTGTCTGTGCAGAGGGGTCGTACACATCTGGGGAGCATTCCGCGTTCATCGTCGGTGCCGGCAAGTGGTCAAGGTCTAGCAGGGGTGACGTTAACCGACTCCGATCAAACATTCGTCCCCTTCTCTCTCTCTCTCACACACCACTCACCAGATTCCTCCAACACACACTCCTGCACTAATGACTGCTACTCGGTATGTCCATATCTTTTGTGCCAGGTAAATATAATTTACTCACGCGATCAAAAGCCGTATACAGAAGGTTCTTGCTCCTCACATTGATCTCACTTGGTTTATCAGCTCATTCATTTCCCAGGAATTAAAGGACATTCAGACTAATCCGCTCGATGTGCGACCACATATATTCACACAACGTATGAAACCATTGCTTACTTTGAATCACACAGAGCGTGGTGGTCGACATAAAGGACGATAATCTCTTCCAATGGAATTGTTCAATAAAGGCTGCAGTGAGTCTTCAAAGGTCTCTTAGGGGTTCATCTTGGCTCACGGAATCTGCAGTTCGATTCGCCCTATAATGGAGGCACATTCCACTTTACACTAGTGCTCCCTACCGACTTCCCGTTCAAGGCTCCTTTAGTACGACCCCCAAATCCACTCCTCATGGCCATCCTTACACGCCTTTTGATCACAGGTTACGTTCAAGACCAAGATTTATCACCCCGGTATTAACGAAGAGGGTGCTATTTGCGTTCCCATACTCCGAGATGAGGTACGTTGCAATTGCCACATTACTGATCTTGCCCTTGTAAGGCTAACATGTCCCGATTAGTGGAAACCCTCAGTGACACTCTCTGCAGGTTAGTAGTGGACACGTCTTGCTGCCGTGCTTCCCCGCTGACATGCCGGACAGTGCTTTCGATCATCCAAGAGAAACTGAACAACCCAAGTGCAGACGATCCATTCGAACCTAATATTGCCGCGATGATGAAGAACAACAGGGCCCAGTTTCTTGCGACTACGAAAGAATGGACAAAGAAGTATGATCCTGGATCTAGAAACTAACGCATGGCTAATCAAATTTTTAGGTATGCAAGCTGAGGGAGGCTACTTGTACTGATGTGAATGTGTATTGTAATTAATATTATTGCGAGTTGAAGCCGAATTAAAAGCTGAATGGGTTGGTTGAACGGACATCATGTGGCGGTGTAGAGTATTTGCGGCTATTGGTGGCGCGTCTTGATCGCTGTTGAGGACGGTGCAGAGGAGGATTTCTACACTTAATTCGCGTTGGCTAGGAACGACGAGGGCTGCGCATGACATCTTGTGCAGAAACAAGCGTCATCAACCCTGCAAAGATCTCCATTAACGTCTCCCAACCTCGTGTTTACCACGTTGCCTGTCGTTTCTCAGCCCATAATTTGCCCAACGTGTATAAAGCACGGCTCACAGGCTTCTAGTCATGCATCGTTTCCGGCAAGTCATGTTGCTTTGTCTCATCGATGCGTGACTGACTGACGTTCAACAGCAAAAAATCCGAGACGGGACGCAGCCAGGCCCCGTTTATCTCATCAGAAGCCGACGAGCGCGACGACTCTCCACAAATTCCTCTGCCCAACGATTTTCGCACGTCACTGATCCTGCCCGAGTAAGTAATATGAATGGGTGTCCGCTCATAACCGCCGTCACTGACTCCATGCATTTTGAGCACAGTCTGTCTCGACGTTTCTCTCTCTTACGCTCATCATCTGGCGAGCCCGTCGGCCTCGACGTCCTGCGCGGCAGGCTTGCAGACCAGCGAGCTCGAGGCGTCGCGACCCAAATTTCAGAGGAGGAGGAAGAACTCATATTTGACACGCTACGCAACATTCGTTCATCAACCTCACCAGCGCACTCGGAAGAGAACATTAACTCCACGAGCACAGACGACTTTCACTACTCATCATCAACTACAAACACCATGCAGTTCCCCCTTCCCCCCTCGTCACTCTCTGTCACGTCATCCCCAAGTGGTCGCAGCGCCAAACGATACAGCAACAACCTATTTGGTTCCGGTCGCTTCAACGACTACAACTACGTGCGGAGCGTGACGAAGAGCACCAGCTCCAGGACGGCCTCGTTGACACCGACGGAGTCCAGCTACCAACGAGGAAACACGTCTTCTGTAGCGGAGAGCCTTGCCACAGAAAGTGCTCGCACCTCGTCAGTTAGTACAAATCCCATAGAGAGCGGCTCTTCGGTCCGGTCGGCGCCGTTGGCAAACCACACACCATATGGGGAACACCAGCCGTTGGTATCTGTGGCTGAGTACCGCATATCCAAACAACTGGGCCCATCGGCGTTGAAGCGTGCGTCCATGGCCCTCGAGGCAGTCATCAAGGAGTTTGAAGAGGAGGCTGAGGACGAGATCTTGATGCCGCGGTCGACACCAGTGCCGCGTCCGCCCATGGAGAATCCGCAGCCAGCAGGTGCACAGGTGCGTAGCAGATCTTCGCCTGGCCACTGATCGATTCTAACTTTAACAGAGATCTTCAGTATCACAGTCGTCAATCTTCGAGGCAGTCATGGCAATCTCCTCTGATAAACAAGTCCAAAACGACCCCGAGGTCGTCAATAGGCGCTCCTCTCCCATCCCCTCACGTATCCTGCCTGGTTATGTTCCCGGCATGCCAAGGCCCATGACCCCCCGAGAGTTCGACTTGGACGAGCAAAGGTCGCATTCTACGACCCCTCGGGCGACCTCCCCCATCGTCGCGTCCTTGGCTGATTCTTCCGTGGCCCCAATACCCATAACCCCAGCTGGCCGCCGTAGAAGCAACTCTTCGGCCTCCCAGCTGGGTTCTAGGTCACCTACGTCACCGCTATTCTTGCAGCGAAGCCCCAACAATGGCCGTTTCACCCCAGAAGATGGCAACACTACAGAGCCTGAGAGCACTCTTAGTTCATCCCAACTTTCCCGACGGCGACCTGCTTCTCCCCTTTCAGGCCCTGCTTTCCAACCAATGGCAGTCTCCTCTCGACCCTCCACGCCCTCCACTGTTGTATGGAATACCGACCCGACTTGGTCAAACCATAACAGGAACGACAGCTGGGCTAGTGACATCAGCTCCTCAAACATTCACGGTGCCCAAACTGCCTACGATCGTTACGCTCCCAGCCATCAAAACGTGCACTCTCCGTCCCTTCCCGACTCTCCCATCGAAGGCAGCAATAGCAACCTCCTGAGTGCGCTCCAAGCTTCATTCAACTCAATGAACAAAATGTCTCGGGCTGATCCTTCCGCTTCCCCATTAAGTATCACTGATCTGGGCTCGCCGAGACGTGTCCCACCACCACGCTCTGTAACCCCGACGCAGAGCGCAGCCCGCTCACCGACGTCCCCAACGTTCCCTAACTTCAGCAATTCCACCGGCAGCCAACGTTCCTCTAAACAAAGCCCACCTTCCACCGTGCCGCCTCTCGTCTTTTCGCCCCTGGTCAACTCATCACGGTCCTCCCTAGAATCTGATGGTTCAAGCTACCACACATGGGATGCCGGCGATGAGGACCGGTCCTCTCTCCTCTTCAACGATCCCGACACACAACCTTCCGTATGGCACGATCTCTCAACACCTACCACTTCTGTCAACGCAGACTCGCCTGACGAGAACTGGAACCCGGAGGAAGTAGTTGCTCGTATCACGGGTCTCAAGAAGTCAGACTTTATTGCCATCCAGGACAAGTTACTCAGTGCGAAGGACGCAAAAGAGAAGGAGAAGGAGACAGGTAGACTTGAGCCGCAAGAGAGAGCAGCGTCGTCTCTACGGAAGCGTCGTCCCTCTACTTCGCAGTCAAACTACTCTTACAACGGTCGTGACTCGAGAGTGCGTCCTATATTTCCTTTTGATTAGTGTCAGACGACTCATTCGTCATAGGTTGCCAGCCCTCCTCCTCAAACACAGCTTTCGCCCACCAAAAGCACTGGGACACCCAGCAAGGATCGGCCACCGTCCGCACTCGGCAACAATGCCTCTCCCTCTTCCCCTCGCGAAAAAACGGCATCCTCCCGCGACAGAGACATTTCTCCGACCGCTCGTCGCAACAGAGACTTAGCGCAGGCTCTGTTTGGGCGCGAAGAAGTTGAAACAAACGCCTCGAAAACTGAACTTATTCCACCACAGCCAAAATCACCGATATCTCCCGCCCCAGTCCTGAAATCGTCTCCAGCTAATACTGAAATGCACAGTTCAACCTCCACTCTTTCACCTACACGTACAGCACCCTATCAAGCTGCTCGCAATCGATCGGTCCCGAGGATTCCTCAAACTCCTCAGGAAGAGGCTCAGCTTGTTCAAGAGGTCAAGGAAAGGATTGATGCTGCGACCGAGTTCCTCAAGCCATCTAAATCGAATAGTGCCCATTCACCAGATCCCCTTGCTACCATCTCCCGTAAACGCATCAGCCCTAACCAAATCTCTACTCCCCGCCTGGTGTCTGCTTCCACCACTGTTGTGGACACTATTCCCATCAAAGCACCCTCGATCGCTTCTGCGAATAGTTCTGCTCCGTCTAAGATTGGCTCGCGGTTCAAAAAGCTACGAGGCACGCTGCGTGCCAAGAATATCCAACCCAGCGCCGATGAAATTACTCCGTTCTCATTGGATCCACAATCACCGCCTGCCGTACAGGTAGCTCATTACGATGCAGGGAAGCTCAAGGTTCCTTCGAGTGCCACGGAAACTAGATTCAAGGTTCCTGTGCCGAGTCCACCTGCTTCTGCTGGCCCCGGCTTGAAGGGCTTCATGGCGCGATTCCGCGGCAAGCAACGACCAGCAGCTGAGCCCACACCAGCTCAAGCTCCGATGTCCCCGATGTCCCCTCAGTCTCCATCATCTGTCCCCCCTGCCTCACTGAACGAGAAATCGTACTCACAAGCGTCATCGATGACAATTGGACGCAAGCCTGCTCCGATATCTCGGCCCGAAACTCCTCAGGCCCAATCGATTCCACCGCCTGAGGTGACTCCAACTCAGTCGACATACGATGAGCCTGGACCCGTCGTCGCTGAGGTGGCCGAATCTTCTGATATGACTGCCTTGAGGCAATTATTTGAAGCAGCTAACAGAATCGGCATCGACCAAGGGGAATTGACGAGTCTTTTGGCACGGTCTGGATCCACGTCCTCCAAAGCTGATTGGACCGCCTTAGCGAGGAGCAATTCCAGCGTTCGTCAAGGAGCCGTTAGCCCCACTGATCCTGCCCGTGCGACCCTTGGACGACCTATCTACGACGCTCAGAGCATTAGGGCGTTAACACCGGACCCCAAAACTTATGATCAAGACACAGGCAGGCGAAGTCTGGATGGCCAAGGAACACGCGATAAACCTGTATCGAGGCAGGTGTCCCGTAAACAAGCTGATCACATACGCCGGCCTCGTGAAGGGAAGACACAGGGCGACAACAACGCAGTGGTCAGAAAAACCATCATCGTTCCTGATACCAACATGACTGCAGACGAGCTCAAGATGTTCATGGAGAAAAACATGCCGGGGGCCCGCAGGCTGAGCGTCACTTCCACTTCTAGCCGTTCTGTCCACGAACGGGCGCCAACACCTCCTCCGCCGCGATCTCCTACTTTTAAGCGCTTCTCAGGTCCATCACCTCCCGTCCCAAGTCTTCCTTCCGCGCTTGGTAATTCCTTGACTGTTTCATCAGCGGCCGCTGGAGGCCCAATTGAGAAATCAAATTCTACCTATGACTCATTGTAAGTTTTTCATGTGGACTGATGTGCTTTTCTGATGTCATAATTTCATCGACAAGGTATGACATGTACTCTGGTGAAACCCGATCGCCGAGCACACTCCCAAATGAGCCAGGACCCTCACGGCCGAGCCAGGATGAATCGGCTGTTGCTCCAGATTCTGGAGCTGCGGTTGAGCTGATACACTTAGCCAATGGCGAGACCATATGGTTCGTGATGCTCTTATGTTATTTGCACATCTTCTCATCAGCCTCAAGGAACATCGTCAACGGCTTACGGGAAGAGGACGATGATGACTCGGTGTATACACGCCGAACCAGTTTCGCATCGGAATATGGCCCACGAGGCGCCACTAACGGGGATGGAGTGCAAGTTTTCGTTAAGGAACACGGGCGATCAGGTTCCAGAGGCAGCACCTCCTCATTCATTTCGCGAAAGAGAAATCAAACGCAAGGGAAGCCGCGGCCCGAGACAAAGGTGTGTCTCCATGCTCAATCACCGACTCGTGATGGCAACATAGTTACGCCTTCATGACAGGTTTTTTACGCACCTAATGAGGGCATAGGACGCCTAATCCAGGAGCTTTCTCAAAATATGGAAGCAGGGTCGTTCAACTTCACTCTTCGTCAAGGCGTCTCTGGCCACTCTCCTGCCTCCTCCCTATCAACCAATGACATAACATTGTCGCTTGAGGACAGACTCGACCAAATGATAGACACGGTCAGAGTCAAGTGAGGATATCCCGTAACGTTGATACTATTTTTCCATCTCCACATGTTTCATCTCGTTGGACAAATTTCATGGGTATATTTCGAGGTTTTTTTGGTTGCTTTATATATATAATCCTCCTATTCATGCCCAATACCGATACCAATGGAGTGTTAGTTATGTAGTCCGTATTAATATGATGGTGAGATGAAAATGCATGTATGGTCTGCCGTGAACAAGTAAGTAATTGATACCAAGCTCTAAACCCCATGCAAGTCTATCCATCGATTTAGGCACAGTGCGAGCAGGGCCTCTACCAAAAGGAGATCGTTGGTGAATGTGTATTGGAGGAGGCCGTGTGAAGGCCCCACAACCGTTGTTTGTGAATACCGCCGGAAGGCGGCGATCTGTGTGGTGGGTGAGGAGAACAACTAGAAGCGGGTGCAAAGTCTATCAGGTCTGTCGGGGCAAGAGGGGGCCCTAGACTCACGTCGTATGAAGTTGGATTATCTGGATGCTGTCGCCATTCGAACCTCCTGCCATCCGCCGATATGAAAGCCCGGGCGCTATAGGAAGAACAAAGGTTGGAGTCGTGTCACACAAAGGCTAACTTCCAACACACGGTAGGAGTCACCTATTGCTAGAGCCAGGGAGCACGAGATGTGACATGGGTAGCTGGCGCGACCCAATGGTGGCACTGCCTAGGTGGTTGCCAGGACTCCACTCGAACCTCGCACAGACGTCCTTGTTGTTCCTGTATAGCTTGAAGGGGTTGAGCGGGCGCGCAATGTGTAGAAAGAGGTGCTTACCGTAGTTCGAGTGTTGGACGCCAGCATGCTTCGTTCTGGAGTTTCGAAACAAAAGTAGATGGGTTTGTTGTCCTCGCCAATGACTACGCAGCTTCGAGGGTCGTCTTTGCCGGTGAAGAAGAGGTCGTAGGTGGACGGAGGCATAGAAAAGTCAAATAGAGTCCTGCGCCTAAAAGAAAGTCATGCTTGTGTTCTTATAACATGGACTTTTTCAAGCCTCGCTCCCGTGATTCGCGCGTCTCAGGTCCATGGGAACTTTTCTATCAATGGTGGCGCAGGAAGAGAAGGTGGGAGTGAGGGCCTTGACTGCAGGCAGCGATGCTGAAGTTCATGATGATAGCAGGGAAAGGGCAAGCTCGTAAAGTGTTTTAAATCGGGACGACATGTCAAAACCGCCACTGCCACTAAAAGGCTAAAGACAGGCAAACCCCGGAACTAGGCCAGATTAGGTCAGAAGACCCACATTAACGGAAGCAAAATCTACACAATCCCCCCCCCACGATATTATACCACTATTCTACCCATTCACCTTCCACAGCGGCCGCTTGCGCATCTTGCGTGTGATATGCACCGAGTTCCCGGCCCCATTCCCACCACCGAAAGCCAATACCACCGTCTCTTCTGCGCCTGATCCCCGCGCAATCCCTCGCTTACGCAGTTCAATAGCTTCTTTCGCAAACTTGAATCGAGCCTGGTCCGAACCTGTGGGATCTGACCAAGCATGAGTGAGAGGCACCGAGGTGACGTTGTATCTAGGTACATACCCACGCGGAAAGATGGTGATTCGACTGCTGTTTTGAACATCTCAAACGGCACACGCGAATAGATCTGCAAAAGCATGTCTCGTCCGCGTGGCCCTGTCGCGGATGAGTGCTCCGACGGCGGTTGGTGGACATCAAGAAACTCAGGTAACGTGTCCACGAGGAAGTGGAACACGTCATCTTTCAACCGCTGCGCGTACAAGCCAAAGATCGAAGTTTTTGGAAGATCGGGAGTATTTGCTCCATCGGAGGGCGACGGGATTGAGTCAATGAACTCGACCCAGTTGCTAATGGTGTCCACTGATATCGATTGCCTGCATGCTTCATACGAGTATCTGCACAAATCTTCCATGCCGCCCAAGAGGCGCCCCGCCGCCAAAACTGCTCGTGCATTGTGAGGTCGTATCAAGTTGAGAGAAATTGCGGAATAAAGATAACCCAGGGCTTGAAGTACCGGCGTTAGAACGGGAACAACTTTTGAGAACAAGATAAATTACCTATCGCAAAACCCTGGATAAATTTGTAGAGTTATAATGAGAAGCTAGCTGTTATCGAGCTTGGGCACGTACTTCTTCAGTCACTTCGGGTTCTTGCTCCAAGTGTACATATATAGCTCGCTGTCCAGTTGGTGTTGGTGAAGTAGACATGAGGTGAGCTAGGAAGGGTGAACGACACAAGATGATGGCATGGAGTCGATAAACATTTTGATGTACATGCTAAGGCCAGCAATGAGCCTTATTCATAGCAAGAAAGTGGGGCCACACACGAGAATTGTATCCGCATAATGCTGCATCAAAAAACATTTTCAGCTTCAAGGGAGCTATCAAGAATACTACAGGACGTACCCCTGTCTGAAACCCAGCGTGGTACAGATGGCTAATGATTTCTTCGTTGTGAGGGTTTTGGTATGGTGGTCTAAATGAGAAAAGGCGTTAGTCGATATATGGCCACATGATGTCCAATCCACGTCGCCCAAGGGCCAACAAAATATTCGAGAGGAAAGGACATCACGTAGGACGCAAATGTACGTACTGTGAAAACCCATTGACTGGATATTCCGAGGACTGAGAGCCTCCCAAGCTGGCTTCTGCGGACTCCATGCCAGCTTCAGATGTATTGTGCGAAGCAGTGCCATTGGTATGTGCGACGTGGCCATTTGCAGAGCCCGATGAAGATGGAAGGGAACTCATAGTAGCGTGGATAGGGCGAAATTTTAGGGTACAATAGCGAAAAGTCAAAGAGAAATTACAAGATGGAAGTGAACAAGTCTGTGACACAATGTTACCGCGTCACGCTCTTCTCCAAATCTTTACCGCCACATCCTCATTGCCTGCCTATCTAGTATATGGCCGAATGTCCGTTCAGAAGGGGCCATCTCAACGAATCCAGTCATGAGATTATTCAATACACCTTGTTCAGCCGCTGCACTCCCGCAAATTGGCTGGTACGCTGGAGGCGTTGATGTATACACCGACTCGCCGGTTCCGTCGTCTCTAACCACCAACTTGACATAATGAGGCCCGCGTGCGTAAAATGGAAGTAACCAAACCTACCATGTGCGAGCGGTCGGACGCAAAGTGCTTTAGAAATACGTCACCCGGTATGATTCTGAAAAGGCTAAAAACTGGCGTGAATTATCCGGGAGAATCTCCCTAGAAACCGCAATATATACCTTTCGAATTTCGAAGGAACATCTGTGAAAGTATAAATCAAGTAATCTGTCCGGATAATGGATCAAAATGACAAGACGCCCTCGACGAAACATCATACCTTCAAGAGTACAAGGCAATGCCAACCTTGTGTCAAAGTCATAGACCCAAGACCCCGGACAAACCGCCAGTGGCGAATGCACACCAACAGAATCTTCGCGTGATCGCAACAGAAGTACAACATGGTAATCCCACACCACGGCTGAGCCTGGATTTTTAGCGCGTTGCTGACTCCATAAAGCGACCTGGAGGCCATAATTCAGTACCATGAAGAATCATCGATCATCCCTTGAGATGCGAAAACTGAAAGCCAGAGACAGAGGGTACATACCGTCTTGGACTGATTAGAAATGAAGACCACGAAGATCTCCCACTTCTGGACTACCTCGGGATCGCTAATGAATGCTTGGGCAAGGAGGTATATATTTTCCTCGCAGTAGCAGCTTGTGTAGGGCGTTTCTGGAAGAAGCGGAGGAACCATAGCTAACTGAGGGACTTGCCAAGAGCGTGGTGAATTGATCGGTAGGATCAATAGGCGCCTAGCTTTGGCTTGGGCATGGTTCATGAGACAGGGCATCCATTATGTATCGATTTTATAATTCGGCACTCACAACGACACGATGTGAAAACAAGCTTTAGATCGTGTGCAGGTTGTTACCAGTGGTGGTAAAGAGCCCTTGCGTGTCAATCCTCCTCAGTGGCAGTGCACCGTCGGGCCGCCACATGATCCGTGCAATGGAATATACGCGCTCCGAGAGCTCCGAGACCTCTCCACCACACTCAGTCTGCGCGTGCGGCAAGAAAACACAAGAGGAGAGTAATCTTTTATACAAAATTTGGCAAAAGGTAGCCCGTTTTTAAAGATGTTGTACAACATACAATGTACAAGTAACTGAAACATCAACCTGGCATAATGATACATAAGAGCTCCGGCCGGGAACTGAATGTTCTGCCGCGCACGAGGTATCATGGCTAAATGTCATCCAGTCAGCGACATATGTTGGACAAAGCTGACAGCGTCACTCACGGTATACATATAAGTAATACAGAAGCAACGATCCCGTTCATGATCTCCGAGCATACGAATCCGTAAAAGAGGACGTTTTAGGCGATTTCTTGCGGAGAACCAGGTCAGGCGACGATGTCTCCTGCCGAAAGGGTACGAATATGGGCTGTGTGGTGGATGTTTGCGAAGGTGTGGATGATAAACGTCGTGGTTGAGGAGCTTTGACGTGCGGGGGTGTCTGGGGTGTACCAGCGGGCAGGGATGAGGGGGAAGTCGATGAACCTCCGGGTGAGGAGTAGCTCGGGTATGCGTGGTGTGTACGAGGTGATGGGATGGTGATGGGGTACTGCGATGGCATCGGCGGGGCTGGTACAACGCCAGAGCCGTTCGTGAACGGATGAGTTGCAAATGGGTCAAAAGAGTCGAGGATGGATTGAGTCATGATGTTATTTCGATCTGTATGGGTTGTAGGAAGCCTGGGGAAAGTAGTCTCGTAAGGTGTGAGGTCTTATATGCAAAAAAAAGTTCATTAGATCTTCCGAAATCGCTCCGGAACTTCTCGATCGTGTTTGATTGCAGGACGGGTGTTGTTCAGCGGGAGGCAAGCCGTCACATGCCGCATTCCGGGGCTTCCCCCCTGGTTTCCCCTCTTCCCCAGTCTCGAGTTCCGGCAGGAAAAACATCGGCGCGGAAACACGTGGAAAAATAGACGTACTTTGCCGATCGCCATATGAGTGACAAGCAAAGTTTTTCTCGTTACTTCAAAGCCTGCGGATCTAGCGTGGTTTGTTGAACATGGCATCCATTTAAGTATTTCATGGTCCAGTAATCATCTGATCAGATATGCCAAAGGCGAGTTACCTTTAAGTGCCCTTTTTCACATACTAAATGCTCACCCCTGTCAAGATCTGGGTCTAGTGGTGCTTCATGTCCATCGCGTGGAGATATTCCTCACAAAAACACCCGGGTCTAAGTTGTAACAGCATGGGCATCAACTGGACATCGTTGCAACTCACCAGTGGAATCAACCCGTTTCCTCTGGAAGACTGACAGCGGTGGCTTTTGGTGAAATACGATGGGAGTTTTGAACGCGTAGGCGGTAAATATTTTGACAATTGACGTGCACCAGACTTGACACATGGACCTCTAAAACGTAGAGCCCCCAGCCGCAATACGTAAAGCGAGCAGAAGTGCGCTTTTCATTTGAAAAGACGGATGTAGGCTGTACCACCGGGTTCACATGATTTTGGCTTGGGAAAAGCCTGCCATAACGTAAGAGTGACTTGGACTTCATGCCCGGAGCGAATGCGAACTCAGTGGAGAATTAAATGAATCCATTAGATGTCGGACAAAAGGCAGGCAGCACTGCCAAGCTGCCTTCTCACATCATGATAATCTACATCGTGCGCTGAGGAGGTGGTATAGTCAGTCGGATTTGATCTCGGAGGCAAAGTGCTGCGACGTACTATCTTCTACTTCTCCCCAGCGTTCAATCTGGCTGCAAACCTCTACGGTAGCAGCCAAAGATGCTTGTTCTACGGTAAGATGCTTTGTCACCAGGGCCAATGCGATAATGAATGATTTTGTGGTGTACGTCGCACGTTCGAGAGCTGAGGGCGCCCATCAAAAACTGTCACGCCATGAGCGCAGTCAGCCAACGTACCTGCCATTTCCCATTGATCAAACTCAAAGATAACCTTTCGGAACTTTTCTTTCGTCGCGTCTGGCTGAGTGCTGAAGAGCAGAGATTCGGCCTTGTGTATTTCGACGTCATATGTTTTTCGTGCCCAGTCCAAGAGAGGATCCCAGTGCTCGGCCTGTAACCGCTCAAGTTGAGGAGGGTAATCTTGGTAAAAGCTATACGGAGGCTATTGGCTTATCACGGATAAACTCTCCCATCGAACTTACCATACGGTATCTGTATCCAGATATTTTAGCAAAGCTTCTTGAACTTCGGAACGCGTCTCCTGTTCCATCAATCCGTCAATAGCTCTGGAAGCGATAGATGTCTGTGACGAGTCAGTTTCTGGTTGAGGACGTATTGCGACGAAATAACGCACAGCAGGAAGCGCGTGGGGTTTCAATAGCGTTTCTTGATGATCCCATTCCGCAGCAACAAGCGAAGCCAGTAAAGACTTGCTTTCAGGCAGGGCCAAAACTTTGCCCGACGGCGTCTTTAGCGCACGTCCGTCAAGAGTGATGGTATATGTAGTCCCGCGTTTTTCGAGCCCGACGTCATTCCAAAACCGATGCATAGTAGCCTCCGCGCCTGAACACTAAGAATTAGGATACGACGCGGCTAGTATTTGGTGTATGACATACGGTTGGTCTCTGACACGGCAGGGCCATCCTGAACAGGGGGAGCAGAGTAGAATCTAGCGCAAAGTGCCGTACGCCGACAAGCCAAAGAAGCAAGACCTCCACGATTCCTGACACAGCGGCTCAGTTGTCCAGCGAACATTTTGAAGACGTGCACAAGTTCTGACCGGAAAATGTTGAGGTCGCTACACGTGATCGCCAATCAATCGCGTCCTTCGCGCTTGAAGTTGTGAATCTTGTGATTCACCTGCGAATACTCACATGCAAGCAAAAAAGACGCCTGAGCGCCCACAGGCTACTATATCTTCTTTCTTCCAGCTCTCTCAGAGGTCTTCTTCCGGAAAGAGGGCAAGCTCTCCTATCCATCTCGATTTAACTGCTGACGAGGAACCACCGACGAAAAGGCTCAAGAAATCTGACACGAGCTACACTTCACGGCAGCCCACCACACCGCGTGGAGGCGTCGCAGAACAATGGCGCTTTACCCCAGCTTCTCCAGATAAACCTGAGACTAATGCTGCCCCGTCGCAGCGTACTGAAGCACAAATCATTGCTGCCAAGGGACGGCATGAGGCTTTCAAGAAGAAGCTGCTTCTAGAGAACAACCCTTTCATTCGAAAACCGATGCAATCTCACCCAGAAAGAGCGTCATCGCCCATCGACGAACAGGAAGCTGACAGTGGCGACGAGTCTGATCATGCATTCAAGGAGCTCAGTTCATTATTCTCCAATAAAGGCAAGGGCAAAGGGAAAGCTGTGAGTACTGCTCCCCGCAAATCTAAGCAGCCCGTAGCAATCGGCCCTAGTGGTGAACCGTATACACCGTTGGAGCAACAGGTATCTTGTTCCGCTATTCTCTGATTTCAATTTCGCATCCTAACGGTTCAATTTAGGTTCTTCAATTCAAATCAGAGAATCCCGAAACCCTGCTAGTCTTTGAAGTTGGGTACAAATATAGGTTCTTTGGGGATGATGCAAAGGTAAAGCCGCCAATGACTAGAAATATAACCTTTATCCCGATACCAATCTCAGGTCGCGGCGAAAGAGCTAGGAATGGTGGCATTCGAGCAGCGGAACTTCCTCGTCGCGTCGATCCCGACACATCGACTAGATGTGCACCTAAAGACGTATGTACAGCAGTTCTCGCGACAAACAGTGTATTAACCCAGAAGAACAGACTGCTTTCGAGAGGTTATCGAGTCGGAATCATTGGTCAAACTGAGACGACAGCCCTCAAAAAGGCTGGTGATAATCGGAATGCTCCGTTCGAAAGGAAACTCTTGCACCTCTACACAGCTGCGACGCAAGTCTATTCTTTTGTACTCGTCGATTGGGCTGATACGTGTTCTGTAGTTATGTCAATGAACTTGATTCCGCCGATGATCAAGAGCGATATAATCCTCCGCCTCTAATGTGCCTTGTTGATCAAGCCAAAAAGGGGAGTACAGGCAATGTCTCCTTTGGCATGATCACAATTTGCCCAAGCACTGGGGACGTCGTCTGGGATGATTTCGAAGGTACAAAATACAGATATTTCGACACCGGTATCATTACTCATGCTATAATCCATAGACACCCTGATGAGAATAGAACTTGAAGTGAGAGCTCAAACATATCCATTCATTTAACCTAACATTCATTAGACGAGGCTTGTTCACACACGACCTGCTGAGCTGCTCTTACCCCGCAATGATCTCTCTCATCCTACCACAAAGATGTTAGAGCACTTTACAGGGTCCGCCTTAATATTTTACTGGATGCATGCAAGTATTAATGTCTCATTTACAGGAACTCCTCTGCCGGAGACAGAGTTCGGACTGAACATTTCAAGGATACACTGTCATATACAAACGCCTTTGACTTGGTATCTACATTTTACACTGATAAGACGCAAGCAGCGGTAGCATCCGAAAGTTTTACATCAGGTATGTTCTCTTTCTATCTGGTCTGAAACTCTGAAACCTGACCTTTATTCTCGACAGGGCGTCTGATGGCCGAGGTTGCGAATTTACCAAAGCGAGTCGTAGTTGTTCTGGCCCATGCTATCAAGCATCTTTCTGCGTTCAGCATTGCGGATGCCTTTCTGGAAACAAAATTCTTCTCCAAGTTTACTACGAAGACACATATGCTTCTCGCTGCAAATACCTTGACCAATCTTGAGATATATCGCAATGAGACGGATTTCACAACGACGGGATCGCTTCTATGGCTACTTGACAAGACAAAGACAAAGTTCGGAGCAAGATTGCTTCGAAATTGGATCGGACGGCCGCTGGTGGATAAACGGTAGGTGGTCCTTTCGCATTCGTATGCCGATGTATCCCAACTTCTGGCCATAGCGTCCTACATGACCGTGTGGAGGCCGTAGAAGAGATTGTGAAGAGTTCTTCAGAAAAACTGGTCACACTGCGTCAAATTCTTAAAAGGTGCCCTGACCTCGCAAAAGGCCTCTGTAGGATACAATATGGACAGGGGAGTATCTTCACATAGAATAGCCCTGTAGATATGTGCAACTTACGCCCTTTCTTCAGTGCACACCCCAAGAACTGGCGGTGCTTCTGCCAGCCTTTAACAAAATAGCTGTGGCTTTCGACGACTTTGCTGCTCCCTCAGATGTTGGCTTCGAATCGAATCTCCTGAACGAGATCATCTTTTCACTCCCCAAACTCAAGCAATCCATGAAGGAACTCCTCGGTGCTGTCCACCTTCAACAAGCGGCCAAGGGGAAGAAGGATGCGATGTGGACAGACCCGGACCGTTATCCTGACATCAGTGACGCAGACATGGTACCTTTTTATTATTTTCTCGCTTCGTGGTGTTCACCAAAGTGCCTGTGCTGTTTTATAGGCCATTCAATTTGTCGATGTAGAGCTTGAGGATCAATTGAAAGCTAGTTCGTATTTGTATTTTGTGACTACGGTACAAGTACCTGACATTGAATTCTAACAGTTAGGAAGCTGTTGAGAACGCCTTCATTGCAGTGGGCAACTAATGGGAAGGACGAAGTCAGTGATGACCACCCTTCGATCTCATTTTCTTGAAGAACTAAATCATTTCGGTACCTAGTTTCTCGTAGAACACAGAAATAGTGACAATCGCCCTATACCAGATCATTGGATCCTTCATTCCAAGTACGGGTCCTCCTATGACAAGGCACGAGAGGTGACCACTAACAGTCCTTCTAACTACAGGACGAAAGTGTTCTCCCGCCACCAGCCACCAATAGTTCGGGAGAAATTAGAAGAAAGATTGCAGTACCAGGAGACGCTTCAGGTGATTTTTTTGTCTTTGCATAGGTGATATTTAACCAGGTCTTCCAGGCTGCAGCAAATAAAGCATTCTCGTCGTTTCTCGAAGACATTGCTTTGAACCATCACAGCATATTGCGGGATGCTGTCAATAAACTTGCGACTTGCGATTGCTTGCTTAGCCTCGCACAAGTAGCTCTCCAACAGAATTATGTTCGTCCGACTTTCACCGACGATGATACATTGGAGATTGTCGATGGGCGGCATCCAATGGTGGAAGTCCTTCGGCCAGATCCATTCGTCCCAAATACTATTGTGATGGGAGGTGGTAAACCAAGAAGCAAAATCATCACTGGACCTAACATGGGAGGGTACGGGACATCTATCATTCCAAGTTCGATATACTCAAACATATGTTTTGACCAGAAAGAGCTCCTGCGTCCGGATGGTAGCTCTCATTGCCATTATGGCACAAATTGGATCATATGTCCCGGCCACCTCAGTCAAAATGGGGCTGGTTGATTCAGTTCTAACCAGGATGGGCGGTACGCCCATTGCTCACGCATACACATTGCCCTTTCAGTTCTGATTGTCTCATAGCATCGGATGACCTGGCAAAGGGGCGATCGACGTTCATGGTTGAGATGTCAGAAACTAGCGAAATCCTACATTCTGCGACAAAAAACAGTCTAGTGATCCTAGACGAGCTCGGGCGAGGAACATCTACGTTCGATGGAGTCAGTTAGCACAAACTCCACGAGCTTGAAAATACTAACACTTGCCTGCTGTTGTACAGATGGCTATTGCTGACGCTGTTATGCAACAACTTTTGGAGACAACCATGTCAAAAACCCTATTCATAACCCACTACCCTCTGGTTGCTTCCAATCTCGAAAGCCAATATTTTCTCGACGTGGAAAACCTGCACATGGGTTTCGAAGAAGATACACGCATAAATGGAATCCGCGAAATTACATTTCTATATCGGTTGACCCCTGGTATGGCATCGGGTAAGTGGTCATTGTGAAAGTAGGTCTGGGTTTCTAACGTCGGTTCCAAGGATCTTTTGGTATCGAGTGTGGTCGACTTGCAGGACTTCCTGAATCACTCTTAACCGTCGCTACTCAATCTTCCGCAAAATTAGAACTAGACATCAAGGACCGCACAAGACGTAACAGGTGAGTGCACCTCTCTCATGAAAGACGATGTCGCAGTAAGCTGTCTGCCAAACCTTAAGGATTCTCAAAAGCGTCAAGCTCCTCGCAGATTGTCTCAGCGACAAAGGGATGGCAAGTGCCGCAAAGACGGAGGAACTGCGTGCTATGACGAGATCTATTTTCGATTCGACAGAACTGTAGAGTCGAATCTCTGGAGAGAGGACACATTTACCAGAAATATCCGTAGCAATTAACAATGGCGGGATGGTCTTGGCGGGATAGGTAAACATAGCATGATCAAAGCATGTGGTGCAATGGAGAGATTGAGAAACATTATATGATAGTGACGTGCCCCAGCCATAAAATGAGCCTAGCTGGTCTAAACTTTGACCTTTTTCCGCTTGGTTTTCTTCGTCGCAACAGCGATGTCATCTGCCCCAGCAGATTCCTCGGCTTTCCGTTTCGTTTTCAGGAGAGGGGCGTCAACTTTGGCTGCTGGCGCGTCTGCGGGCTTCGAAAGGCGAACTATTTGCTCGCACATCTTCGGTAGTCCTGGAGACGTTTTGAAGCGATCTGACGAGCTAAGGCGGCCAGCCAGCGAATGCCAAGACGTTGGTTGCACAACCTGGGCGATAGAGGTACTGTCCACTCTCTGAATTTGACGGGCAGCTACAAGGGCCAGCTTGAAAAGCTCTTTGAGCTGGGCAGCGTTGAGGCTGTTCTTGTCGGTGCATGCGTCGGTTGCTGCCTCAAGTAAAGCCCTCTGAAGGCGTGTAGTAAACTCGACCACTTCCAAGGAGTTCACATCACCCTGAGGCTTCCCTCAGTTCGATTCAACTCATTTAAGGATAGACGTACCATAGCAGGAAGCTGGCTCATCAACGTGTCCAGGAGCTGATAAGCTTGCCCTTGTCGATAAGCATTAACAGCCCGACCAGAAAGGTCCAGAAGATCGTTGCGGACGGGCCATGCGGATGCCGGAAGGCGGCGGGTGAAATCCTGGAAGAAGTTGGAATTAAGGGCAGAGTTCTTCCTTGTGAGGAAATCGGCTAATGATTCTTGATAAAGTTGAACGAGAGGAGCCTCAGAATCATAGTGCACCAGTATCCTGGAAAGATAAAGGCTGCACTGGCTGAGGGTGGCGAGCATGTCGGAAGAATGGACCTTGCGGGCCCGTGTATGAAGGTCAGTGACAATCGCTAAGGTTGCTTCGACGTCGATGTCAACGGGTATCTCCTTAGACTTGGCAATCCTTGACCGAAGAATGCCTTTGGCTTTATCGGATAGTTGACGTTCGTCAAGGCCAGTGCCAGAAATAAGATCAATCAGAGGAGCTATGAGGCGAAGGACCAGACGACTTGATGGTTGTTTCTTCACGAAAATGTCCACCAGGTCAAGGACCCGATTTTTGAAGTGGGTCGCTTCTCGCTGAACATCGACGCCTAGAAAACATTTTAAAATCGCACAGGTAGATTATAATGAGGTATTTACCTTTGCCCGTTTTCTTCTCATTTGCTCTCGATCTGAAAACTGCTGCAAGTTGCTCGTCAATGGCCATCATTTGATCGTCGTCCATAAGGTCTTCCTCTTCATCGGTCTCGCCTGTAGCCGCTTCAATGCCGTTTACACGGAGAGCCTCCTCGATCTTTCTCCGCAGTTCAACATCCTCCTCCTCGTCATTGCTATCCTCGTCGTCTTCCGCAGCATCGTCGTCGCTCTCGTCACTTTTCTCTTCACCAGTACCATTGACAGTGTGAGCATGGGCATCCTCGACGTCCATCTCCTCGTCGTCATCCTCGCCTTCTAGTAGCTCAGCGGGGTCACGCCGTTCGAGTTGCTTTTCGCAAACGATCAGCATTTATCATCGCTGAAGTAGTAGGGATACGTACTGTGACGATGAGGTCAATAGTGGACTCCTGGACAGCACTTGACAACAATCCAAAGACTTGATTTCCAACTGTACGCATGTACGCAGTCGACTTCTCCAAAAAGCCAATGATGGTGTCAACAAAAACGTCGACTGGCTCTGGTTGAGGCTGCTCTTCACTAGCAGCGGCCGATTTTCGCCCTTTTTTGCCTTTTTTTCCTTGGGGGAACATACGAGTCGCCCCGTCAATGCAAGCCTTGAAATCCTTGAGATGTATGTGGTATATTAGACGGGGATAACTGACCTCCAACGCCTCTGTGTCAATTTCATCTCCTTCGTCAGAACAATACTGTTGCAGAATGGTGGCCGACAAAAGTAGCTCAGCTCCCTTGGCAGCTTCTTGCCGCTCGTCCGTCACCTGAGATGAAGACATCAACAATACAGTACAGTGGGTGAAAGAGATGGCTAACAATTTTCAGCTGTGTCGCAAGTTCCTGCGCCTTGGAGCAATGCACTAAAACATCGTCGTCTAGGGGATTCTGCAGGGAGACGTGCTTGCTGTCCTTCTCCAGAGAAAGAATAGTTTTGAGGACTTTGGATACCCAGAACTCCCCATCAGAAGCGACTGCGGACACCTTCGAAGACTTGTCGCCTGATTTGACAACGGATGTCTGTGTATTGAGATCGCTGATACAAGCAAGAAGTCTGTTACGACAGGATTGGCGAAGGTCTTCAGAGAAGACAGGATTTGGAATGGAATGCATCTAGGGTGTATGTCAGTCCAATTCATGCAAGAAGTATGGCAGTTGGTATGGACGTACAGCAAGGAATGGACTCTTCTCAGATTTCTTCTTGATATTGAACAGGCCATGGATGACGAGCCAGTCAAGAATTGACTGTACCCAATCATCGCTTTTGGGCATCGACCCGCTGCGAATGAGAGCGCCAAGCTGGTCGATAATCCACGACCGACGAGAGTTGATTGCATGGATATCCTCGCTGCACATGTGTCAAATTCCGCTGTGAGAAGTCTAGCTGTGACGTACGTTGTTTGACCAGTGGGTACACTGACTTGCCCCAGAAGATATGTAATATAACTCTTGATGCCCTCAGCATCCATGGAGGTCAAAATCCCTTCGACAGTTTTCGTTTTCGTCAATTTGTCGAATTGGTGACTGCCATTAACGCCAGTAAGTTGGAAAATCAAGGCGAAACCGAGATGTGGGTTGCTTTGGACGAAGGCTTGCACGTCAGTCACCTAGACCCCTCAAATCAATTTGGTTGTCATACACGCATGACTAGAAATTGTTACCGTCTGCCGTGCGATTTTGTGCAGGTAGCGATCAGGTTTCGAAAGATGGTTTATCCAGGTCCGCATGAAGTTTTTGGTGAAGAGCATAGGCATGGTATCTTGATCAACACGAGGTAAGGCCTTTTGGAAGACTTGGAATCCCCAATATTTTCGTTCAGCCGATGCGGTCGAAGAGAATAATGATTCTGTGCCAGACGTGAGCTTTTCTGACGATGGCTGCGAATAAAGACAACCTACCATCGACGACAATACGGAAGAACTCCTGGAAGGATCCCCGAGGTGACTGTGACGAATTTGGGCCGGGGAGGAGTTGCTCTAGGAGCGTATCCCATACGAAATGGAGTTGAGGCTTCCAGTTTCCGGTAGTGGTCTTCGGAACATCCTTGGCGTCACTATCTTCAACCGCTGATTCCTAAACGAGGACGGGCCTTAGTTTGTGCAGAGTTGAGAAGTAACCGCAATGTTTACCTTTAATATGCGCGCCAGACTTTGCAAATTTCCGGTATTGAGCAAATCAGGGTTCTTGAATGCGGGGGAGAAAAGTTTGCGCCAGTCCTGGTCTGGGTACAGGGTCTGTAACTTCACAGCCAAGGCGACTTTTTCTGGGGACCAAATGTCGTACTCCACGAAGAGCTGCTGAAGCATGGTGTCGACAGCATCTCCCTTCCAGGTAACTTCGGACTCTTTTAATGCATCTATTGCCAAGGTAATTGTCCACCATGCACTTTCCCGTAGGAAAGACTTCTTCTCTCCAATGGCAAGCAATTGCTTCACAGTCTCTTCGAAACTGGAATGCGTGGACGCGTCTGCTGCAGAAGACCCTGACGTGGGTAGAGATCCAGCGCGTACAATTAGTCCAGATCGGATGACAGACGTCAGACCAAATAAACGGGCGAAGAGGACGTCGCGTTCTTCTTGGCCGGTCATCGAGCCTTGCGTATTTGTTCCGTCCACAATCAGAGTGACAATTTGAGAGCAAGTAACGGTTTCTACCCGTGAGAGCAGCTAGCAAAGCAATATATGATAGGTCGCAGCAGAACAGGAGGGTAGCACACACCTCAGTCAACGCTACCGCGAAACCCAGCCGACTGCTCTCCCTGGGGCTTGCTAAACCGCGCACCAATCGTCGTATTGAATAGGAGACATCCTGTGCGTTCATAGAATCCAGTCCGTCCGATTTAAAAGCTCCCTCCTCGTTTTCATCCTCATCTCCTTCGTCGTCAGATCCCGAGGTCGCACCAGATTTGTTGACGGGAACGAACTGCGATTGAAACTGTTCCAAAGCTCCAACGAGTTTCACTGAAGCGTCCAGGCGCTCCTTTTTAGATGAAGAAGATAGGTGCCAAAATAATGGCAAGGTCGTAGTCATTTTGCGGGGCGGAGACCACAAGTAGCAGTTAACTTTTTTTCGGATTCTTAGATCGGATATTTGCATGTGCTTCGTTCTCTTGCTCGTCACAAATAACATCAATTAGTCGCGGAGTTTTAAAGGCCTAGGGAAACCCTCTTGAGATACAACTTACATTGCGCAACTAAGCTACTGCTGAATAGGAATGTGCCTTTTACTTTCAGATCGATCACAGCAGTATTTAATTCTCCGAATACCAACGGACTTGATCTGCCCCTTGCCAGTACTACACTCTCAGTGCTTGATATGCTGGATGGATCTTTCACCTGAAGCCAAGATGCTTGATTTGCGGGAGGGAACCGCCAATTTCCAATGAATGATGAATCCAATGAAAACATTAGTGAGTCTTTGCATATGTCTTCACTATCTGGTGCTCACACTTTTTTGTTTTACTTGCTTACAGTAAAAAGTTCTGAATAAGGATGGATTTGAACTTGTGTGAATTTTAGGAACTTTTTCGTTTCGATGCATCATCCTACATTACCGACACTTTTATCAATCTTACCCCTCATACAATCCATGCTCATACAATCCCGTAGAGGTGGGGCGCCATGGGTCCACTCCCCGCCTGCATCCCCTGTTCAAACGCATCGAGGTCCACACGGCTGTTCCTCATCTTCTCTCCATCCTCTTCCCCTTTGCTCCCCTTCTTGTTCCATTTTCCTTCCCTTGTGAAAATGTGAAGATATCAGCGCGCAGCATTTCCTTCCTTGATGGTTTGATAGACCTTCTCCGTGAAGCTTCTAATGAGCTTCAAGGCTTGGCGACCAACCTGAGGCCGCTTCAGCGAGGGCAATTCAAGAAGACCACATATTTGTATCAAGTCAACTCAATTCGCATCTGTACTGTTCAAGAAGTCAAAATTCTGATTTGTGCTTGGTATCGAAACAAACATGTGACATAGTGAGAAGATTAGACCCTTTTGGTAAGTGCATTCAGGATTGGACTACATATACACCTTCTCGTTCAAGTCATTTGTTTGAATTTTGTACTTCTATGACTCCTGAGTAGTTTATTACATAAATTTAGACTTTATTCTTTCCCGGCATAAAAGGCCACAGGCTTGAGAAAAAGAAGCAAGCCAAGCAACTTGAACCACACCAGTATCTAATCCGTGTCCCAACATACTACTAGCCAAATTTTCTCAAATTATGTTCCACCTCAACTTCAAGCTATTTTTTGCATTGTTCTTCATGGCCGTTGCCATTCAGGCAACTGTGGTCCCTATTGTACGGGGTAAGTTAATGTTTGGCCTCATCAGGGCACCCCATTTTGTTCTTTATACAATAATTCTTTAGATATGGCCCGTGAAAATTGCTGCGAGACCCAACATGAAGCTGATGTTGAAGGCTCATGGCTAAGCACTCTCTCAGGCTGCATCTGAAAGTATGCTTTCAATCGATTGGTTTGATGTGTTTGAGCACACAATTATACTAACAGACATTGTTTATCATAGGATCTTGAAGTCATCCAAATTCTGATTCCTCGACGGTGGCAAGGAGAAGATATGTGATTTGATTTTTAGTATTCGTGGTTACAAATGGGATGTGCTCATTGAAGAGCGTGATATGTACTTTACGGACGCCACAAGATATCTATCACGAGTCAATTTATCTCGTCTGATAGTCACATATTATGAAATTCACTTAGAGACCTTTGCACTATGTTACTATGTCCTGGCAAATTCAGCACTTTAACTATAAAAGAACACAATTCTATCTCCATTATTCTGTATATATGCACATTTGCTTCTGTATGTATGCACTGATGAGACCTGCCCTAATACAGGTGTGTATTCATTACAAAAACCCCCCTTCAAATTCCTAATGGTCGACACCGTCAATCAATAACCCAAGCAATACACCCCCGCCGTCTATCGATACTCAATAACTCTATTGGCGTCATTACAAGATTACTAGGTGACCGTCAATGACTTCAATACCCTTTCACTTTAGCCTACAAATGGCTCATCATTAATTCCCTCACTTCACCGCCAATATTCATTCCTTCCCTACCTGAAATCATTACATCAGCATCAACAATGTCCATTGGTATCACAAAGTCATTAACACGTTTGTTGGTATCTCGCCCCTATTGACTATTGGATCTCAATACCCAAGTCCCCGATGATCACCAAAATGCTCACGCAGTCAGTAACCAAAAGGCTAAACACTATAAGCCACCGGTAATTATTTTGCTATGATTTTGGACTTTTATCATCATTTGTCGTCATTATTGCGCTTACCTTTCTTTGCCTATCTTACGGTTAACTATTGGTTAGGGGCTTGGTACCCTCGCTAATGGTTGATCAGCTTTTTTGACTATTAACTTCATCATTTTGCTTATTGAACTCACCTCACTTATCACTCTTTTTCTTAGTTACGCTGCATTGTGGCGACTTTTGCCACTCGCACGGCAATATTCACCTTTACAAATCTCACAAACTTCCCCCTATCTCTGACTACAACTTACTTACTACACCATTATAGCTTCAGCTTATCGGACTGCTTCAAACATATTTAAACTGTACTTTGCCTTTAGTACAAAACACAATATTATACCACGGGCTTGTACACACGAATCTCCATTGTCACCTTTCCAAAATCCTTTCTAAGAAAAGTCACAACAACTTCAAAATCTCTCTACTCTCTCATCACTCTCGAGGACTCCGACAGTCCTATATATCTCTCTCTAGTACTAGTAATCATCACTAGCATCAAGTAACATGTCTTACTTATTCTACTGTTTTAACTGATACTTTTGAAATTATCTTTCAGAGTTTGATCAGTACACTTTTGAAACTGTCTCGAAATCTCGCCTTCAATCCAAAATCTATCCAAAATCCCTCATCATCACCACATTCTTGCCTTATCACCTTTCCATTGACTTGCCTCGACGTCTCTCCTTTCAAAATCCCTTTCAAAATCCTACAGTTATTCTGCATCACACCTTTTGCATTAGCTCTCGAAACCTTAGGACAACCAATTCGTTTCAAAACCCCACTCTATTGGAAAAGCAAACTATAATGAAACCCCGAGCACAATCACACTTATTAACCCGCCCACTTATTCTATAAGGTTTCTACAAAGGACCCGAAACATCATTTTTTCCTTATCCTCAGGCGTTAGCCCACGCAGTCACAAACCCACATTGCAGCTACCACTACACTTTTATTGAACACTTCTCAGTTTTGGTATCAACCTTTCGACCACTTGCTACTAGACTAAGCCGTGTGCCTTCTCATCATCTGGAGCCCACTGCGAGGGGTTTCTAGATTCCTTTTCCATCACTATCCAACATTCCTTACTAGACTCACTCAAAAAGGGTCACTACACCACAGCACTCTAGGACTCCGTCACCAGTCCAAACCCTACCGACTTGTATCAATAACCCATCTATTGATCCATCTCTCGAAATCAATACCCCCAAACAACTCTTACCTGGAGACTATCCATTTCAACTCAACTGCAAAATTGCAGCAGCCGAAAACCTACCAGCTGATAATATCAATCCAGCTTTCAGAGCAGAGTCACCTCAACCATCAGCAAGCCTATTAGACGTTCAACAACCCAAAAGCCACTCTCCCAAAATACCGTCACCCGAATTCCCCATTCCTGAAAATGCTTCACTCAAAATCCCTACTCCACTTATCCCACCAATGGCTCAACCACACTATAACTCAATGCCAGCTAGAGGTCATGGCACAGCACCCTCATTCAATCCTAGTGAACCAAGGGAGTTACCGCGATACTTTACAGAACTCAAATTCCTATTCGCATCTTGTGGAGTCACCAAAAATGCCAAAAAGAAAGCACTAGGCATTTGCTACATGGACTACAATACCTCAGAACAATGGTTATCGATTTTGGAATACCAGCCTTACAATGCCAGTCAACCAGCTCTTCCCTATTCATACGACAATTGGAAACACGCCATTATCTCTCTATACCCAGGCACAGATGCCGCTACAAAATACAGCATGGCAGACCTTGACCAAATCATGGGCAAAGCCGCCCGTACAGATATCAAGACTATTGGCCAATTTGCCGACTACTACAGGAAATTCTACCAAGTCAGTAAATGGCTTACCGACAGTGGCCAAATAGGTTCTCTCAAAAGGGACTGCTTTTTCCAAAATGGTTTAGGACCCAGTCTATGGTCAAATATCCAACACCGACTCAGCATTGTCAAAAGAGACGTTAGACC
>JAFLHD010017770.1:0-24844 GCA_018856295.1 Blastosporella zonata
AGCAAATTGAGCCCAAGACTAACAGTCGGAAAAACTTCACAGTCGAAAATGGCAGGGAGGTGACCACGTGGCGCAACTTGCAGTCTGATCGCCGTCTGCCTCCTCGGACGCTGCTAATATCGTGAAGTGGACGATTCAAAATGGCAACGAGTCCGTATGAAACGAGTACATTGAGTACAATTAAGCAGGCAAAGTACCAAAGTACTTATGGATGTACATGGATGTGTGATGGGTAGGTGAAGGGTCACAGTGTGATGGGTATGAAAAAAATGGACATTGTTTCATCAGCCGGGAAGTGGCAAGGTCTTCGCTGGTGTTCGAATGGAATTAAATATTCAAGGACGATGTGCTGCCTGATCAATAGCCAGTTTCGCAATTCTGCGGACCTCGTTCTCCGCCTCGAACGACGCCTTTACCTGCACAACACCTCCATTAAGCAGAGCGCAATAAGAACATACTGTGTCATACCTCTTCGTAGAATGCAGAATCTGTGAGCACGCGGAGCCCGGTCAATGCTAACCCCTTCGCCACTTTGAGAGTGACATCGTGCGCCTCCTGGGTTTGGGCAGAATGGGTGAACTGTGGCGTGTGGTTGCCACCGTTTACCTCAGTCGGAACAGCTACGGAACATTAGTCAGTCAGTCATCAAAGACAGGGTAAGACTGACCATAGAGAGGATGAATCGATGGCATAACTGTATACCTGTCAAAATATGATCGAGGAAACAAACTTAGAGATTACTCGCCGTATGAGACGTTACCCTATACATCGAATTCAGACTCTTAACTAAGAAGAGAAAGTCAGAAGATGCTTACAAAATCGGTGGACGCAGGGGAGTTGAGGTTGATAATGGTCATATCATATCGGCCTGAAACATTGGCACCAAATTCCCTGACTGCATAAGAGGTTAGACTCGAGGCAGAAGTGATAAAGATGCCTTTTAAGAACATACATAGAACAGAATTCTGGCGCAGGTCAAGGTAGGGAGGGATAACTTTGATGTCCACCGTACACCCAGCCGTCATAGCAGCACCACTAATCTGCCGTAAGACTGGGAAAGTGAAAAAATCGAATGATACACACTTGAAGCAACCTTCGAGGCGCTCTATTAACGCTTCCAACTCATCCTTGCTCGGAGCCCGGACGATGTATGTGAGCTTGGCGTTGTCGGGAATGACTGATGACACCAAATCAATATCCTGGAAGAAAGATTGAAAACTATGACACCTACTGTTTGGAGCCCAGTCGTTTCCTTCGATTATGCCATGGACGCGGAGATCTGGTTTCATTTGCTGGCGTAGAGACGAGATGGCGCTATAGGCAGTGACTGCCGCGTCAAGTGCATTGATTCCCTCCCTAGAAAGACAATCATAAGTAGGGAATTTTGCGTATGTATGTTTGTGGGTTACAGACCAAGGACTACCAGCAGCATGCGCCCTGAAGGAAGAAATTAGAAAAATGTATCACCTAAATTATCTAACACCAACGCACGGTTTGCCGCGGTACTCGGCATATATGAATCCAGCAGCGCTCATAGTGCCATTACTTACGAAGTTAGGTGGTCCAGGACCTGGGTGCGCCCTGGTGACATGTTAATGACCTGACTCGATGGAAACATGAAAGAAGGGGATTCGTACATGACACAAACGTCCATTTCCTGGTAGGCATCTCGGTCAATAAGAATAAGCTTTCCTCCGCCATCTTCCTCAGCTGAAGAAAATCAAGTTCAGCAAAAAAAACCGGGGGCATGCACGGATGACCCACCAGGTGTTCCTAGAAGAATGACCTTTCCAGCGATATCATGTGCCACCAATGCCTCCTTGACAGCGACTGCAGTCCCCAGGCCGCAAATTCCGATGAGGTTGTGACCACACGCGTGGCCGATCCCAGGAAGCGCGTCCATCTCAGAGTTCACGCCCAAAACGCGTCCACCGCTCCCAACGGTGAATTCAGCGCGCCACGCCGTCTCCAGTCCGGCGTAATGACGCGTAACGGTGAACCCGTGCTTCTCCATGAATTCAGTCATCACATCGTGGGCATAACTGATATCACCGCGTCAGTTCCCTACCTCTGCGATGAATTGGGATGACTCACTTCTCTTGGAAAGCCAATTCTGGGCGAGCTGTTGAACTGATTTCAGTACGAGAGTTCAAGACATACGAAGGCAGGGCTTACCGTGAACTTTGAGGCTTACTTCACGCAGCTCGGTGCTAAGCTCAGCTATCTTCGCTTCGACCGTCGCCACCACATCCGGATCGAGAACCAAGCCCTGGCCATCTTTAACCGCTTGGGGAGGGCTGTTTCCAGGAGTCAAGGTCGGGTTTGGCCCTGCACACAAGCAACGGCGGTGCTCGTGCTTGGATCAACATCAATCGCCAGAGTTATTTGTATGCCTGGATCTCGCGACGCACCTTGTCGTCTTGTACTTCGGTAGTAGAGCTCATGTGGTGAAAAGGTACACAGGATTGTGGGTAGAAACCCAGCTGCGGAACAAGTTGGTATTTAAATAGTTCACTTACATGGCCACCAGACCACGGTTATTCTGGGATATCAGATAACCGGCTGAATAAGGGGGGATTTTCCCCCGGCCCTGAGACAATGATCGGAAGAGAAGGAGCAGTCCCAAAGTCTGACTCTGCGGTTCAGACCTCTTCAACATGCACCGGTAAGTGTCGATGAATAAATATCTGTCCTGATGGAGGCAGAACCCTGAGACAGACATCGGAAGAGGAGGGAGTTCCGAAGCCTGACTCTTGAGCTTGAGGCTTGGACCTCTTTAACATGCAATATGCGGCACATGATACTTAGACGTGGGCAAATGTTAAAAATATCCAACAGTTCTCAAGCGGTTCAACCGTCAACCAACGTGTGAAAACGATATTGGCAAAAAAGGTAGTTCGTGGCGGATGTTGCGTCAATGATTACACCGGTGACTGGTTTTGCCATTGAGACACAGAGTAAAATGTTCATGCAGGACGAATTTTGACATTGGAACCTTGATAGCATGCATCCTCTCAAGATTGCATCATTCAAATTGGGCAAGTCATTAATATGTGCTGCTAACGACAAACGTCCTCCATGTCTCGACCTCTGGAGTCTCTTGTACATGACCGACCCTTCGTTTCTGCATAGACTAAGGTACCCTTCAAGTTTCTGGTGATATAGCAGTATCCTCTGTCAAGTGCTCAGATCATACATGGTCACTACTCCGTTAAAGAGTTATAACGCGGTTTGAAGGCTCGCTATGGGCTCCAAGTGGTCCTCATCGGGTTCTCATCGCCGAATGGCGGTGGCTTCCCCTGAGAGCCCCTGAGAACAATGAACTGATAATCAAGGGCGGTGCGTTCATCAAGTCTTTCTAACCTTTGGGGGTACGGTGTATTTTCTGAAGGGACCGTGTACAGTGTTCTTGTGACCGTCGAGTTTGATGGTGCTAACCATTATCTTCTGGCCCATTGATTACTAGTACGCTGCCTTGACGCTGCCTGTTCGAACAGGATCAGTCATGGGTCAAGACTAGGGTCTAGTTTGGAAACGATATAAATTCCACATCATCTCCTAACCGTACTCGACGACCTTTCTACGATGGCATCTACGGACTCCTCTCTCGTCGCATTCTTCAAGGCAGTGTCTGCCGCCAATACTACCTCTCAAGCTGTCCGTTTTGACCAGGTTATTTCCCCCACTGGTATCTACAACACCAATGGGATGTTCTTCGGTAAGCACGGTATACTTAATTTGAGTCTTACCGCTTACCAAGGTGGCCTTATCGACAGATTACGCGACGTACAAGGGTATCAGTGAATTATTTTTCAGCTTACACAGCAACGTCGAGGTGATAGCTGTTAGTGGATATACACCGATGGTGAAGTGGTTATCATGCTTGCCTTCCATATTTGGAGTCAGCAAGCGGCAGGGGTTCGATTCCCCTTCGGTGTACTGCCCAATCGTCACTTTTAGGTCTCTTCCTCGCATCGTGAGCCCAGTGTTTCATGATTTACAACTTCAAAAGGGACTAGTATTGGACAAACACTTTTTATCAGCTTGCCTCTTCATATAGATGATGCCTGATGTCACTACATCTATCGTTAACAACATGTGTAAATTCCTATTCACTTTATAACCCCCTACGTCCAATTGGCTCCCAACGCAAATGGACCGTCCACGACGTTCTACTCGACCGCCTGCACGCTTGGCCGATGCTATACCATCATCACCACCTCCTGCGACGCGACCAAAACGAAAAACACCTCACGATGCAGATCCAGCCGAACAACTCCATGTCCTGCTCACGAGCCCAAAGAGCGTGCTGACGACCTTGGACATCTCTGTACGTCCCCAACTGCCCCTGACCACCTCCCGGACCTCGAAATACCTACGTGTCTCCCAGGCTGCCGAGTCGCTCAACGCGTTTCGCAGGATCTCATCAGCGCCTCATCCTGGAACATGCTCTCGGATGAATCAAAGAATATCTTGAAGCCATTGCTACCACCAACTGCGTTCCTCGGATACAACGCTACTATAGGCTTAGATCATCCCTCTGCTGTGGCAAGCGACTCGATGACTGTTGACGACTCTCCTGCAAGCGATGTAGTCGACCCGGCCGTGTTCACAGATCCACACTTCCTGGCTGCGGCTCACACGCTACAAGATCACATATACTCGGGCTGGATGGATGATACTCATGCGCAGAAGGTGCTCAAGTACGAAGAGGGGATACGCAATGGCACGCTTGCCGCTCTATGGAAGGACGAAGTCTGGGAGCGCAACAATGATGGCCCTCGCCCAGTTGCTGAAATACCCATCAATGGAAACAGTATTCCAGGCGATGCGAGAGCGGGGTAAGTTGTCCCAAACCTACCCTCAAGACCTTGAGCTCACTAATTCGCTTCTAGCCATGCCGCCGAAGTCAAACTGGTCGCACTCGCACAAGAAGGGGTGCTACAAGTGGGTGACATCATCGTTCTACGGCGCAACTTCACTGGGCTCGACATTGTCGTTGAGAAAGATGCCATTGTATGTCCCCCCTTCCTTCGTATCGTACAACTCATTTCAACCTCACCCTTCTCGTTAGATCCGATCTATACATCCGAAAACGCACGCCCTCACCATCCTCCTCGAACCTGGGACCTCCACACATCTACCTGGTCCCCTCCTTTCTCCTCACCCTGCTGCGCCCTCGGGACTCACTCAGCAGGCAGTCGTCACGAGCCCGTCGCAGCTGGAGACCGTGCTGCTGGACAACGATGGGCGGGTCGAGCGCGGGAAGCGTCCGAATGGAAATGCATGGAAGGTGATGACAGTGTGGCGATGGCGGGGCACTGCACCTTGGGAGGACGTGGGCGATGGGAGGTGGGGGCGGGAGAACCATGGGACTTTGTTTTACTTGAGAGGAACCTACTACCACGAGCGATGAACTTTGAAAGAAACGTTATACATACATACTGGTCGGCCCGAATCTTGAGTGCACGTCTGCCCGAAACCTAAGCAATAGGATCCATTATTGGAAGTCGCATCAGTGGCTAGCACTCAAATTATACTGTTTAATCAACTTCCTATCGATCTTTATTTGAGGCGACTCGGATAGAATCACATTCTCATAGTAGAGGTACATATATATTATTAGTCCCCATAACGACACCATCTACTGCACAAGCTTCGCGTTCTCAGACATGATCTTGTTAAGACCGTCCCTCTTCAAGCACGCATCGAACTTGAAGCTGGCAGCGATCTCATCGATCTCCTCGAGGGACTTGCCCTTAAAGTGGTCGGCCCACTCCTTGATCATGAACTCAGAGATGAGGATGTTGCGGGAGAGGCGGGTGATGCGGGAATCGAGCTTCCAGACGGGATGGGGGTAGATGTTCTGGTACTTCTCAGGGATTTCCTGGAGGACGTGGTCGATGAGGGGCTGGTAGACCTGCTTGACGGCAACGTCATCCGCACCCCAGGCATCGATGGCGAGACGGTGCTTCTTGGCGAGGAAGTCCTTGAAGAGAGTCATGTAGGCAGTCTCGGTGGAGACGTAGACCATGCCCTGGAATCCGATGTCCTTGTAGGTCCAGATCGACCAGCTGAGGCGGTCCTGTGAAATCAGTTAGCATCGAGAGCTATGATGGACAAACGAGACCGTTCGTACCTCGTTGTAGATCGCGAGCTGATCCTTGAGAACCTTGTAGCGGGACTCGTTGATGCTCTCAGTCGCCTCACCCTCGTACTGCTTGCGTGCGTAGACGGGGCCCCACTCGCCGTTCCAGACGCAGAGCTTGCGCTCATCCATCCACTCGCGCTTCTTCTCGTAGCTGCGCTTGAGACGCCTACGCTGCTCATCAGAGCTGGTGTAGACCTCAGAGGAAGCGGGGAAGCCGAAGGAGGAGTAATCGTGGATGGAGTAGGCGGTGTTCTCCCACTGCTTGTGAGCATCACCGAAGTGAGAGAAGTCGGAGGCAAAGGTGTTGCCGTCGAAGAAGATGGCGTGGTCGGGGTCAATGGCACGGATGGCTTTGTGCACGCGATCGTAGAAGGCGATAACGCGGGTGTGTTTGGGGTCAGTGGGTTCGTTGAGAGGGTTGTAACCGGCGATCCACTTGTTGCCCTTGTAGTGGGCAGCAAGCTGCTCCCAGAGCCAGACGGAGCGGTCAAGGAAATCCTTGTGGTTCCAGACTGAGATACAAATAAGCATACAAAACAGTGGTTAAAAGTATATACACACAGTTGGCAATGTGGGAGCCGTGGTCGGCGTGCCAGTCAGTGTTCTGGCCACCAGGGGCGGTGTGGAGATCGAGGATCGTGTAGATGCCGTGTGCGGCGCAGATGTTGATAACACGGTCGAGGTGCTTGAACCCAGACTCTTTCAAGACACGGGGGTTCATGTCATCTAAAAAGAAATGAAATGAGCGAGAAGGAAAGTACGATGGTCGCCAAGGGACGAACCTTCAAAGTGGCGGTAGTTGAAGGGGAGACGAATGCAGTTGAGTCCGAGGCTCTTGAAGAAAAGAGCATCGGCATCGGTGAAGAAGTACTCGAGGAACTAAGAAAGAAAGTGATTAGATCTTGATGGCTAAACGCAATGATTATCCTTACTTTGTCGAAGAAGAATTCCGACTTCTCATCGCCAATGGCCTCCGCGAGGGCCTCACGGATCTGGTGCTCGCAGCCAGGGTATCCTGTAGGAAAGATCAGGCTAGATCTCAGATTATTAGATTGATGAAAATACCAGAGATGAAGTTCTCCATGCTGTATGATTGACAGTCAGTAAGGGTCCAGTGTGGGGGTGGGGAACAATGCACTCACTTCATCCATCCTCCAAGACCAGCACCCCGAAGAATGACTTCGCTGCCCTGCTCGTCGACGAGTTTGGTTCCAGAGACTTTGAGAAGAGACATGATGGGGGAATAATGGAATGTTTTTTTAGGCCCACCATGATCTTTTTATGCGATTCAGGAGATGTGCGGGTTTTGGGGTTTGTTGGGGCTCCACCCGAACATGACACGGGCCGGAAAGAGAGCCTCGGCAAGTGATGGTACCTTTGGGGGTTTATCCGATGGATATGATCATAATCATACTGACAACTTTCCCCCAGAATGAACTCCTTCACGGATGCTAACGTCGATGAGCACGTCGACCTCGTCGGTGGCCCTTTTGCAGTCATCGAGTCTGATCCAGGTCAGCATTGACACGTCGTCAATAATACCCATGTTCTCAAAGGATACTCAGGCGTCTTTACATCCCTGACGCGTAATTTGGGTGTTCGCAACATTGAGCTCGTCGAGATGTACGACATCGAACCCTGGGCTGTGGATCATCTCAACCCCCATGGTCTCATTTTCTGTTTCCTTTGGCGCAAGGATGCCCATCGGCCAGGAGAATTCAATGACCCCGCAGCAGAACGCGTGTGGTTTGCAAACCAGCTCAGTGATGACGCTTGCGCTTCGCATGCTATTCTCAATGTACTTTTGAACTGCCCGGACGTCGACATTGGTGGCGAACTACGGAGATTCAGGCAGGATACTGAGAAAATGTCGCCTGTGGTACGTTTCTGAATCCTCGGCACGTCGGGTTCGACCTTCGGGATTTGACCGAAAGATCTGTAAATGCCAAGTTTTGTTGGTCGAACTTGTGATGGTTTCCGTTACTAGTCGGACTCAGTCGGCCATGCACCATAAGCTTGTACTGCGACAAATGGCTTTCATTACTGACGGGCTTTGCACTCTGTTAGATGAAGGGGCTCGCGATCACGAACTCGCATCTCCTCCGTAAAGGGCACAACTCTCTAGCTCGGTAGGTAAATCACTTTCCCTCTCCCGTGCCTTGAATTGGTAATAACAAACCCAACCTGCATCCAGGCCTGCCGACCTCCGTGGCGCCCTGAACGTCATTGCCATAACCACTCTCGACGAAGCCAAATCCAAAGCAAAGGCCAAGACGACCTCGACGACGAAACGTGGAACCAAACCCCCGCCAGCGAAGCGCGCCAAAACAGTCACGAGTAAATCATCCCCTTCCAAGGCGAAAGACAAACCCAAGCCCAAGGCGGAAGCAGAAGAGGAAGATGAAGCGTACCACTTCATCGGATATGTACCTTCCTACGGGAAGGTTTGGGAGCTTGACGGGCTCAAGTCGGGGCCTCTCGAGGTTGGCGAGCTGCCTTTGGCACCATCGTCGGCGGCTTCTGGGTCCAAGAGCGGATGGATGGACATCGTCCGGCCAGCGCTGAGGATGAAGATGGAAAAGTACGGAGGCGCGGCCGAGGGCGGGGACAACATCCGCTTTAGCTTGCTTGCCATCGTGGACGGGGTATACGAGGAGGCGAGCGATGCCTTGCAACTGCTGAAGCGGGAGCGGATTGCGCTGGAGAGGCAGATGGGGGAGGGGTGGGAGAATAAGGCCCGTTCTCGTTCCTTACCTCACATTCTATCGCAAGTAGCTAACCTACTATAGGTCAACCCAGACCTGCTCGCAACATCGCAGCATGCGTTCAGCGCGTCTCCGGGCTCCCAAACGTACGCAGTGGACTTTGGCGCGCAGTCCATGGAGATCAGCGTTCGAATACAGGGCATGCCCGAGGCGGAACTGGTCCCTGCTTGGGAGGCGTGTGTGCGTAACGCGATACGCGCTAATGTGAGCGTGGAGGATGAGATGAGTAAGGCTGTCAGAGCGAATGTACGTGACTCGCTGTTTTCGCGGGTTTTATGAGATGGCTGAAAGTAGCCGGCAGACGGATCATGCAAAGCGAACGTTTGATTATGAGCCGTTTTTAAAAGCTTTCTTAGAGAGGCTACAGGTGGAAGGGTTGTTGAATCCTCTGATGGGGCGGGAGGACGATGGGTCGAAGAGCAAGTCGCCGGCGAGGCCAAAACCAGCATGATTTTATATATGGGTGATGTACACTTCAAGTGGTATGATACGTTTGGATTTGGATCCTCTATCATCCATGTATTTCGTTGAGTAGGACCTATGTAAGGTATCTGGGCCAAATCGACATGATATAATGTTTCCAAATTGTCTGGAAGTGGGTGGATCGATATGTGGCGCATGCCCTCATGAGCCCGAGGACACCAGATGCAGGATATTATCAAATGACGCACACAACAAATGGTGGGCAGCTTGAAACATGGCCTTCCATTCCCCAGCACCACATAGTAGTGCTCGAATCAAACTCCTTCATAAGATCACAGAGATCATACATGCGCCCGTAAATAACGTTGATATATATATATACTGATATTCTCATCGCGGTCTTTATTTAGTCATCCTCGGAAATGTCCTCTAGCAACCCGCGAGGTAGTTCGTCAACGCAGTCTTCTCGGCGCTGTCGATGCTCAAGGCATAGTAATGCTTGACAGTGATCCAAGCACGGACGTAGGTACACACGTAGCTTTCCAAAGGTGGGACCCAATTCGCGACATCTGTAGCATGGTATTGGAATTAGCACTGGGCAGGTTGAGAGTGGCACGGTGTCATCGCACCTTTATCGCCTTTGGATTCGTTGAGGCTTTTAAAACAGGCATCAGCACTTAGGAAAATGACGCCAAGCTCAGAGATTCACATACTTACCCGTGGGACCACTTGCCGTGGCTCACTTCTCGATGGCTGATGATGGGATGGTTTGTTCATCCTAGCGAAAGCCACCGTCATCGAAAATTCGTGGTGTGGTCATTTTCCTTCTCCCGAGATTGTGATCACAAAATTGATTTATATTGGGACCTCAGAGGACCAAGGTGACGTTCATTCTGCGCGACCCGAGATGTACCCGAGCCCCGAAGAATTTTACCCTGACCTTTTCTTGAAGGATGGACAACTGAATGACAGAATTCGAGATCCAAATACTGCTGATTTTGGATTTTGAGGACGGACAAGCGACAGTGAGCGGGGCAAATTCACTCCTTCCGTCAAGCATTGAAACGCTGTCTACTACATCTGTCTAGACGGGCCCTACCCGGCCCACAATACAGGTTACAGTGTCGTCGTGGCAATACTTGTCGGCTTTCGACATATTAAGCCTGTCGGTAATGTTAGCCGACCAGTGGAGCTACAATCCTGTTTGTCGTCTGGCTTTTTATTGTGAGCTGCATCAAACTAACATAGTAGAGACGTGACAGCACAATACTCAGATACCCCTTTCTACTCATATGAGCATGTCGGACTTAAGGGAGAACTTGCAAGGGCGATAAGTCTCTGGAGTTGTAGATCATAACTATATTTCATTTTCAATGTACCATGCTCCTATTTGCCTAATTACTGTACAATTCATATGTGAAGAAATATTGAGACTATATGTAAATATTGAACACGGTGAAATTCTGCAATGTCCAGCGTCATATCCAGGGAATGAGTGAGATGAGGGTATATAATGTCACATGTGATCGCTCAGCTAGAGCTGTTGGTTGACCCATCGCGTGCTACCTTGGGTTACAGGGCATTTATGATTGCTCAGAGTTTTGCTGGTCGAGAAAAATCGTCCACAATCATCGCAAAGGAATTCACAAATTTTCCCGTGCTTGGCAACCTCGTGTCGGAGCCGATCATGTTGTCGGGAGAACCTCTCCGAACATCCGAGCGTGCACTCAAACGAGGCGCGGGGTTTGGGTTTGTGCGCCTCCATGTGCACCTTCAGCGTATACTGACTAGTGAATCGTCGAGCACAGCCGAGGATTAAGCAGGGGAAACGACGTTTCGGATCGTTGCTGTCACTGTGTGTTGGGGAGGGTTCCCTATGGGAGTCGGGGGAGGAAGCACTCCGAACAGGGCGGGGAGATCGTCGTCTTGGTGCAGATGTTGGTAAAGGAAATGGATTAGGATCTACTCCATGTCGCTTGGCCGGCGCTGAAGTGAAGAAATCATAATCAAAAACGTTGGAAAAATCATTGGTTAATAGCGGTGATGCTGGGTCGAAAACACAATCAGATTACAGGGTAATGCATCCAGGGAAGAACAAGACTTGCCATCTTCGAATGAGTAGCTCATGGAAGCAGGTGAAGATGCGGAATCGAACGGTACTCTGTTGTCATAGGCTGGAGTGGGTTTGTTGGATGAAGATGAAGATGCTCCCCATGCCCAGGACTGTGGCTCTTCATAACGGCCTGAAATAGCGTGAGTCCAAGAGAGCGGATATGTCAGCGGGTACGGTTGGACTGACCAGAAGAGCGCGACCCGTCATACGATGAAGAGGTTGGATACAGAAAGGTGGTAGTATCAATATCAAAGTCTTATTCTAGATTTAGCGACTTGTATTCAGTTAAGCAGAGAGTGCTTACCTTGTTTGAATGAATTGGGGCCCATCGGCGTCCACCCAACATGCGAGGTATGGGAAACAGCTAGAGTTCAGAGTGGATGAGCATTCGACCTTCTGCGCAGAGGACACGCAACGTACTAAGGGAACCATCAGCATTGTATCCGGGGTAAGCGCTTTCTGAGTTGTTCTGGGGTAGGGGGATAACGGGCTTTCGTTCTGCGTCCGCGTAGAAGTCTTGGCCAGACATGAAGTTGTCAATATCTAAGAAGAATGCACAATGAGGAATGGAGGTGGACAGTAAGACATTATATACCCAAGAACATGAACAGGCCGCCTATACTTTGCATGAAAGGAGGAGTAGAGGAGGAGCCGCGTGGAACAAGACGGGACGGGCAATATATGGAGGAAACCCGTGAAAACCAGGGGTTCTTATCAAGAAAACGAGAGGGCCATGTCGTCCAGGGATGGACTATTTAGATGTCATGATCGAGCGCCCGATTAATGGTTTGTGACCTGAGAGAACAGCCTCCGTGAAATAAGGACGTCCTTTGTGAACGCAACAGGAACTCGAGGCCATGAAGAACACATAACAATCGGAGTTATTAAGTCAATATACCCTCTATAGACAGATAGACAACAAAGCCCTCTTGTTCCAACTTGTTTCCGTGGAGAAACTGCACACAAAATATCGGGATCGGAAGTGCAAAAACTAGAATTAGAACCAGGGGCACAATTACATAAGCCGGAGGGGGCAGTGGCAAGTTTCTCTCCTTTTCTTTCCTTTAACCCTTCTGTCCGCGATTGTCCATGTACCTGACTTACATTAAATCATTAAACCAGCCAGAATCTATGCTTGTGTCAATATATGGTCTGTTCTATCTCTGAAACCTTCATCGGCCAACCGACTCTCAGGTGACTTCCATCGGTGGTGCCTTGTCGGACAGCCACAGCTCCGTTCTTCCAGGATGATGATCCTGGATTATTCCTGATCACAACACGTCTTCAAGAACTCCTTATCCCCAATTGCTCCACAGATTCGCAGAGATTCGTACACAAGTACAATCTGAGAACGCCTCGTGCAGGGGCGTGATGGCTTGTCATCGGTATCTCACTCAAGTGCGACGACTTGTGTTGGGCTTTAAATAACTTTTATGTCAGACCCCAGTCAGATCCATCGCTCCGATAGCAAGTAAGGAGCTCAAGCGAAATCCTTCGGAAGAAACTTGCTATGGATTCTTCTGCGACTCGTGTTCTACTATGATCGCCAGCATCACACAGCCGAGAGCTAGCCATCAAATAAATCAAATAGGCAGCTCTGCACTCTTACGAACGATGCGCCAACACCGCATTTTGTTTCCACCGCTCAACAGGTTCACGACAGTCCATGGTGCCTCTATCAAAGGCGGTGATTCAGATCCACTACCAATCCTTCTTTTGGATCCTACGGTCCGGACTCCAAGATGCCTGACATCGTAACAAGGAAGACTAAGACGTCATGCAACACAGATTGACGCACGAACACACCTTTTGGGAGGGTAGATCAATTTCACATAATGATTGCTTGTACGTATGGCTGATCGTGTTTCGGAATCATCGAGGATCTATCTGAAAAACTTAAATAATGGTCTGAGCTTTCGGAAAGGGAGAACATGGAGGTGTGTCACATGCAGTTCCGTTTCGCGATACTTACCGCTGGGTGCTGAAACACTCAGTCATAAAAAGGGATATTCAGCCACTGGCACTCTGACTACGTTGTCTCGGGGATGTCACGGAATGAGGATGGCAGGTGATGGATAGTTACTCCTACGTTGTCGAGCCGTCAGCATTGCGACACAGCAACGTGTGTATATGTCTTTTGTTGCGAAACCCGCCGTTGCTCGGAGCCTATCTCAAGATGATCATTATCGTTGTGAACGCCAATATTCTGCTCGATGTTTCACTTATTGGTTCTGCAGTGGCTTGAAGTAATTGCTTATTATCCATTGCTGTGCCGAATATTTCTCACCTACGCAACCGCCCGAAAGGCTCCGCGCCTCTATCTGATGATCTGGTGAGTAGGGAAGCCTGACTTGTAGGAAGGCTGTGGCCATCAAGGCGATCGTGGCATTGGTTCATATCCACTCATGCTGATCAAATGTATATTTCTGCAGTTCAAACTCGACGTCATGTTCTCCTCCGACCCTTAGGGCGGACATCTTTGCCCGTTTCCAAGCTTACCAACCAAGGGAGGCACTCCTAGAATCATTCCAAGTAAGTATGTATCTCTGGCAGAATGGCATATGGCTCCGATCATTTTAGGGAGGCCCGAATGCAGTCTTCCAATTCCAATTAAACATTTGCCTTCGGTATTCAAGTGGATTGCCAATGACTTACTTACTCCCGAGTCTCAAGGCTGTTCGGTCTTCGTCAATGGCTAACTAGAGCGTTGAGACAGTGCTAACTTGAACTTTACCTTATCATAGCGCTCGACACAATAACTCACCGCTCTCAAGGGTGAAGAAACGACAAACCTCCCTTGGTTACGTCCCCGTTAATACCTTCCTTTTCTGCCTTCGATTTTCCATTGATAAATTGGGCATGCTGATGCGCCGCCAAAGCTCCTTCTAAATCGGACGGCCGACCCCGCTCGCCCTTGTGGGTCCGATGTGTATCCAATACTACTTATGGGAACCACCCACCTACGAACATGGCCTTAATATATGTACCATGACCCTATCGCCTGTTGCCTTGTTCTCCACCGACGGCTGGCGCATACCTCCAGCACTTGTCCAGCACAGCGTCATCCTATCTCAAGGGTTGACAGATTGACAGATTGTGTGTATACGAGAGTCAACTTCTTCTCCGTTCCAATTCAGTTTTCTGCAGGCTTCGAACTAAATACGGCGCAGTGTTAATCATTTGATAAGCTCGGTTTGAGCTATGTTACTTGAGTACATGGGGAGAGGTGCACTAGCTGATGGGATTGGAGGAAATATTTAACTCAGGCGCTACTATGCACAGAATGGGTCTTCTGCCCTTTCACCTCCTTTTGCCTAATGCAATAACATTCGACAGGCACGGTAAACTAGGCGCGATCAAAATTACAGCCTCGAACACTAATGCCAAACTAATACTAGTACACAGTATGTATGTACTTAGTTACGCCGCTTTCAAGAGCCTCAGGGGAAACTGTCGGGCAGAATGCATGATGATCGAGATCGTGATCAGCGCGAGGTATAGGTGTCAGTTCATACTTTTAGTTTTGTTGGCAGGCGGAAACAGCGTGCCCTCCTTCTATTTTTATGTAAATTCAAACGCGAAAGTACTTATGTCGCCCCATTTCAGGTGATGCGATGCATAAAAAAAATCTAACGCTGAATCTCGGCTATGTCAGAATGTTGAACATTGGCCAATGACCAGCCACCCCCTGGCGCATCGCTAGGTGATCATTTGAATGTGCGGCGTTGGTGGAACATTGAGATGTCATCACAGGCCTCCACCAAGTTTCCACCATCTGTCGACTCATTTCATTTTGCGGGTCGGAGCGTTGTGAGGGTAACGTAGGCTGTACTGAAGCTGCAGTTCTAGACTAGGTATCACGTTATAACTAGCCTATATATTACTAGTACTTTGTACCGTTCAAGCCGTCGAATGTCATTACCGCCGCCTGAATCGTGAATCGTTGACTCAAGGGCACCGTTAGTAAGATATAGATCGAAGAAGCTGATGCTCTAATCAAGGAAACAGATATACCACCTTGGACTTTAAATGAATCCTGAAAATTACAAATTAGCCTCTTGCTTAGCTTGTTGAAGGACAAACCTCCTTGGTCGTCGTGGGCGCACAGACCAGGGCGCGGCGTGGCGGTGTAGCCGATCGGCTGTGACCTGGCCAGGCGAGATAGTATCCATTTCTGGAATTATTGAAACTCCGATTAGTCAGAATTCTCTGTGTGTTGTGTCGAACAAAAAGTCAGTGACGACGAACAGCAGTTCTTGTCGCTGCCTACCATATTCGAGCAGCGGGACTATACCGATTATTAGGACTCTCGACGTCGTTCAGCGCGTCCAGATCACTGTAAACACAGTGCTAAACTAGGCTTCCTAGTAGACGCTCGCATCATGTCGTTCTCCTCTCGCTATTCGTCTCTCACTCCACTTCGATCTCCTTCACCGTCACCACCCATTCAGCCAGACCATTTCTATGGTGCCAACGATGTTCAGTTGCCACCTTCACCGAGCTCGGATGGCAAGACATGGCTGGACCCCAAAGACGACCCCCAGGCGCATCGTGGCATCCCAGTCTTTAAGCCAACCATGGAGGAGTTCGAGGACTTTGAGGAATATGTGACCAAGTTAGAATGTTGGGGAAACAAGAGCGGTATTGTCAAGATCATCCCACCCAAGGAATGGTGTGTATTGTAGTAATTTGTCTACGATATGCACTTACAACCGTGACTGCTAGGACTGAATCATTACCTCCACTAAAGGAACAGCTACTCGGAGTGAAGATAAGAACACCAATTGAACAACACATGTTCGGCAGCGGTGGTCGTTTTCGACAGGAGAACATGGAGAAGCGGAAGGTGATGAGCCCCCGCGAATGGGCCGAATTGTGTTTGAAGGACGAATTCCGCGCTCCAGGAGTCGGTGAAGTTGGTCTCCAGGCGCGCAGCGCGTACGTTAGGCCAAGAACGAGGAAGTCGAAGAAGACCGAACCCGGCCCGGAGAAAGCCACCCTGGTCAAGGAGGAGCCTGTCGACGCCCAGCCCCTTGGTTTCGCAGAGTCCAGTTCATCCAAGGATCCGATCGTGATGTCTCCTCCGAGCAGTGTTGACACACCACAATCACCCACATCTGCCCCAGCTGCCAGTTCTGATGAGGCAGAAGACGTAAAACCCAAGACCAAGAAACGCATCGCGCAGACAAAGCAAGCCAGGGAAGCTGCTCTTGCTGATCGTGCGTCTCAAGATCTCAGGTTTATTGAGACCTTCGACCCACACAAGGATTGGCTGCCACCGAACACAAGGGCCGAAGATTATACACGAGAGTTCTGCCAAGTACTTGAGCGCCATTATTGGCGGAATTGCAGTCTTGGAAAGCCTGCTTGGTATGGTGCCGACACCCAGGGTCAGCTAATCTCTCTGCTCACATCGACCCTCACTCAACCATCGTATTTCTAGGTACACTATACACTGATGAGACCTCTGTTTGGAATGTGGGCAAACTCCCTTCAGCTCTTTCCCGCCTCCTTCCCGCAGACAATCAAACTTTGCCCGGTGTCAACACGCCATATCTATACTTTGGCATGTGGAGAGCAACTTTCGCATGGCATGTTGAAGATATGGATCTCTTCAGCATCAACTACATCCATTTTGGAGCCCCCAAGTTCTGGTATGCCATTCCGCAAGCAAGAGCCGGTGCCCTAGAGCAAGCAATGAAAGGTAAATGATCGGATTGACTTCTGCGAGTTCCTGTGTTCTTGTCGCTCAAGATCGTTTCCCAGGTTATTTCCCGAAGGACTCGAAATGTTCACAATTCCTGCGTCACAAGTCGTTCCTGGCTTCCCCGACAACCCTTGCTCAATCTTCCTGTCGCCCCAATTTTCTGGTTCAACACTCCGGCGAGTTCGTGATCACTTTCCCTCGCGGCTACCACGCCGGCTTCAATCTGGGATTCAACTGCGCAGAGAGCGTAAACTTTGCTCTCGACAGTTGGATAGAGCTTGGTCGACGTGCCAAGGTATGCGAATGCGTGGGCGATAGGTATGCAATCCCAATACTACTGCACGGAATATGTTGCTTATCACCTCACAGTGTCACCATTGACGTCGATCAGCTCCTGTCCGAGCGCGCTGCAGAGGCTGGCAATCCTCCTGCTCTCCCTCCACCAGCCAAGCCTAAGTCCGCGAGGAAGGAAAACGTTAACGAAGACACCAAGGTTCCTAAAACAAAGCCTTCTTCACGGAAACGAAAGCCAGCGTCACTGGCAGAGGAGCCCACGCCCAAGAAGCTGAAGATCAAACTCGCGCCATCCAAATCTGCTCAGCAACACCCGCTAGTGAAGACGTTTGCACCCAAGCTTACGCTAAAACTTGGGCCAAGGCCTACTCCGCCGGAGCCGTTCCCTTGCTGTCTTTGTATATCAATGGATAGGTCAGGTCTCCTGCGGGTGTACGATCCCCCATTGGGACGAAAAGACGTCGAGGAGGCTGCGGGAAATCCGAAGGAATGGATGGCACATGAGTACTGTGCGAAGATTGTACCCGAAACATGGGTCGACGAGATCGAGCTCAATGGCGTTAAGGAGAATGTGGTGTACGGTGTCGATGGGATCGTGAGGGATAGGTGGCATCTGGTGGGTCATCTGGAACTGCTTCTGGACTAACAATTGATGTTCCATCACAGAAATGTTCAGCCTGCACCAAGAGTCGCCCAAAGGCTCATGGTGCTCCCGTACAATGTTCGAAGGGAAAATGTCCGAAGGCCTTCCACATATCGTGTGCTCGAGATGGCGCAGAATTTGGCATTATGTACAGTGTCACGCGAGAGGTCGAGAAGGATGTGGAACTGGTTGGGCCTATGGCCCCTACAGCTACTGTGCTGGCCACGCACATGAATCCTGACGCGATGCACGTAGATCTCTCAGAACATCCAGGGCCAGCCCCGTCACAGGTACTCAAGACCATCAAGAAACTCGAAGTCCTGGTTCTCTGTTCACAGCACAACCCCGTAAGCCGTCGCACTTTTTTCCTATGAGCGTTATCTGACCCCATTTTTTTTGCTATTCAGATTGTCGCCGCCGCCAAGAAGGAGGCCAAGCAGGACAAGATCAAGGCTGAACTTTTGGCACTGCCTGAGATGGCTCGTATCAAATTGCGTGTCAGCTCAGGCGTCTTCGAAGTTTCGCTCATCAGGGTGAACGAAGAAACAAGCTCGGTGGAAGTCCTTTGGGACAAAGGCGACAGAAAGGAATTCAAATGGAGTAGTGTTCTGTTCGGTAACACCGATATACCCGTGCAGCAGAAACCATCTGAGATTCCACCCAAACCTGAACGTGAGTCGTTGTTTTATTGGACTAGGAAATCAGTTGTCTTAAGTTCCATACAGCGTTGACGATCGGGATCCCAGCCCAAACATATCCATCTATCCGAGCAGCCACCTCTTCACGGACTCCCACCGTCATCCAATACCAGCCCCAGCCAGTCGCCAGCACCTCAAGGCAGGGACAGCCAGCACCTCAGTACCCGTATGGCGCTTCATCACAACACAATTCGTCCCGTACAACAAATTACAACGAATACTGGCGTTATTCGAACCTGCAATACTCTGGGAACCCCTACCTATATCCGGGATATTACCTTCCCACGGCTGACGCTTCCGCGAGCTCACATTACAATGCGTATGCATACCAAGCTCAAAATCCGTACCATCCCACGCAGTTCAAATGGCAGCAGGGCTATCATGGACAGAACACCTACGCTCGGACTGAGCAGCAACAACCCCAGCAGCAGCCTGCACCAGGGCATGTGAGCCACAATCACACCCCCTCAAGTACGAGTGGTGCCCAACCTCAACAAACCTCGACGACTGGACCAGCTCACAACAGCCACTCTGCTCACCAACAAGCAGACTCTCCGCCGATTCAGGGCGCGCCGCCACAGCCGCCCTTGTCGCCTGAGGTACAACAAGCACTCTACTCAAATCTCTCTGCCTTGTCGTCGCTCCAACCGACCCAGTTCGAGGACGTGATGAAGAACAACCCCCATCTCCGCGATGTCGCACAGGCAGCAGTTAGCAGGGCGCCGCAGGAACTTCCTTCGTCGTAGTTTCGATAATGCGATGTATTTCTCTTGGCCGTTTTTATGGCAGTTCACCTCACGGTCTATTCCCCTTTTATACAGACCCCTTTTCTTGCTTCTTTATCGATTCCCCACCCTGTAATTGTGTTGCATCCCATACATGGATAATTGTAATATCTGATGCCCCTACTCTATACTCTATCAATGGTTTTCCTGCAAAAAAGTGTTCTTTTCGCATCTTCAAAAATTACACTAGATAGTCTCGATCAGCCTGGACCATCACTTGTTACAGCATGTCGAGCGGTGGCTTCTTCTGACCTGTGATAGTGATATGTAGGCTGCTGTACAAGTTGTTTGAATGGCACGCGTTCGCGGCCAAGGTTGGCGCGTAGCAAAGCAAAGGCAAACAAAGAGCACGCGTCTCGGGAGCAGAAATTTCTTGTCCTTTTATCCTGACCATCATGGCCGATCTTTCATCTCTCCTCCTTGCCTCTCTCAACCCTGTAACTAGAAAGCAGGCGGAGCAGAGCCTCCACGCTGTCAGCGCTCAGCCAGGCTTTCTGTCGCACCTTTTGCGGCTGGTCCTAGAGGCGTCACAGGATCGTGCAGTTCGATTGGCAGGCGGAGTGTATTTGAAGAATATCACGAAGCTTAGATGGGAGGAGGTGCGTCTGGACTTTGTGATGGCCTATTGGGCTTTACTTACAAGTCATATTGTCTTCCTTGTAGGATGTGCAACCGTTGGCGGAGCAGGACAAGGTCGCATTACGATCGGAGCTCGTGCCTGCGATGTTAGCTCTATCTAGTCCCTCAGACAAGGCAATTCGTGCACAGGTTGCAGAGTCCGTCTCTTTGATTGCGGAGCTTGACTTCCCTCATAAATGGGAGAACCTCATTGATGTGCGTTATCGGCCAACGACTTACATACGATGCCTGGACTTACATTGTCCCTTGATCACAGCAACTCGTCGCATCTCTTTCTGCCACCGACTACAACGTCAACATTGGTGTTCTGCAGACCGCACATTCCATCTTCCGCCAGTGGCGCGCCCATGTCCGATCGGACGAGCTCTTTACAGAGATTAACCTCGTCCTTTCAAAATTCACCACACCCTTCTTACATCTCTTTAGGCAGACAGCGACTCTTATTACTGACCCCAGCCAGAACCCCGCATTGACGACCCCTGTTGCCAATTATGCACTGCTCGCACAGGCAATGGTTCTCCTCATCGAGATATTCTATGATTTCACCTGCCAGGATCTTCCTCCCCCCATTGAAGACGCACACGCTGAATTCTTTGCTCCCGGAACCGGTTGGTTCCCTTTATTCCTCAACTGGGATTCACCAGAACTCAGGGGCGATGTAAGTTGGCATCTACCTGCAGAATGATGTCATACCTGATCACTTTAACAGGCCGACGACGCGGCACCTTCCCTTCCATCCCAAATCAAAACCGGTGTCCTTGAAACCGCTGAAGTAAGTTTAAACCGCTGAGGTGGATCAACAGTGTTTTAATGTTTTGCAGCTATATATCAAATTATACCCAGACCAGCTGCAACAATCTTCCACTGTGCCATCCCTTGTTCAGGCCGTATGGGCTCTCGTTGGGTCGAACAAACTCCCGGGTGTTGCAGATGACAGCGTAAATGCAACAACCTTACTTTCTATAGTTTGACACATTTCTGATGGACTGTTTAGTTGGTTTCCCAATCTCTTCGCTTCATCTCAACGGCCATTCGCTCGGGTTACTACAAGGAGCTATTCTCGTCTCGCGATACGATATCCTCTTTGGTCCAAGGAGTCGTTGTTCCCAATGTAGCGCTACGGGAGCACGACGTGGAACAATTCGAGGATGACCCTCTCGAATTCATCCGTCTTGACTTGTCGTTGTCCAGTGCTGGTACTGATGCTGCCACTCGCCGCCAGGCTGCTGCCGATGTTCTGCAGGCACTTGTGGGCAGTGGCTTCGAGGCGGAGACCACTGAAATCGTTGGGTCATGGATTGGCACTGGCTTAAGCGAGTACGAATCGAACAAAACGGAGAATTGGAAGGCGAAGGACAGCGCCGTGTACCTCTTGACAGCGTTGGCAACCAGGGGATCCACCTCACAGGCAAAGCCTTTTCCAAAAATGTATAGCTATCAGGCTGACAATCTGTACAGCACGGTGTGACATCGACGAACTCTCTTGTGGATGTTGTCAAATTCTTCTCGGATCACGTCTTCCAAGACTTGCAATCCGCCCAGGGGACCGTGCACCCTATTCTGCAAGTAGATGCGATTCGGTTCCTTTTTACTTTCCGTAACCAGGCAAGCACGCCAACGTATTTTCGTTGCTACGACTAACCTGTCTATGGTCTAGCTCACCAAAGACCAGCTTCTTTCGGTGCTTCCTCTCTTAGTTCGGCACCTGCGGTCCAGCAACTATGTCGCCTATACATACGCTGCTATTACCATCGATCGCATCCTCTTCATCAAGCAAGGAAACCAACTTATGTATGTATATCCGAGTTTCCATCTTTGAAGTCGCTCAAACCAACCAACTTCTTTAGCTTCACCCAAGCAGACATCCATGATTTCGCTGCCGATCTTGTGGACGCGCTTTTAACCAAGATTGAAAGCGCCGGGACGGCAGAGAAGGTCGCAGAGAACGATCATCTGATGAAGTGTAAAATATCTGTTCTTCCTTCTGGTTTTCGCGAGTTGACGCCATTACTCAGGTGTTATGCGGGTCATCGTGACTGCACGTCAGAGCATGACACCAGTCTTTGAGCAGACACTCGCACGCCTCGTCGCGATCCTTGGTCTCATTTCAAAGAACCCCAGCAACCCCCGTTTCGATCAGTTTATCTTCGAGAGCATTGCGGGTCTAATGAGGTGCGTCGCTCGGTTGAGTTATGAGCCCTGGCTGACCATCCCATAGATTCGTAGTCAATGGCAGTGCAGCGACGCTCCCGACGTTCGAGCAGGCTCTATTTGGCCCCTTCACTTTCATCCTACAACAGGACATCGACCGTGCGTCCCTGTTCTACTACACGTTCCTCGTCCCACTAATGCCAGTTTCTATGATTAGAATATGTTCCTTTCGTCTTCCAGGTCCTTGCCCAGATGTTGGAGCTCCATAAAGCTGAAGTCCCAGAGCAGTACCGCGCCCTTCTTCCCTTCCTGCTCACGCCGGCTATCTGGCAGCAGAAGGGCAGCATTCCTGGGCTGGTCAAGTTGCTCAAGGCGTTCCTGACAAGGGATTCTGCGCAAATGCTCGCCGCTGGACAGGTTGCGTCAGTGCTAGCTGTTGTGCAGCAGCGCTTGATTCCGTCGAAGCTCAACGATGCATGGGGTTTCGAACTGCTGCAGTCTGTGGTACTGAACGTCAAACCGTGAGTCTTCTGCGTGCCGCTTGTATATGAACGATGTTAACGCCCATCTAATTTAGGGACCAGCTGAAGCAGTACATCAAGGCGATCGTCATGACCCTCCTCACTAGGATGCAGACCTCAAAAACGGACAAATATGTCCACCTGTTCACCAAGTTCTTTTTGTACTGCATCGCTATCAACGTGGATGGTCTCTCACCGGATTACATCATCGGAACCGTCGAGGAGATCCAAGCTGGGTGAGTGCCCATAATCTAGCTCCATAAACAGTAGCCCTGATTACCATCCTCTTAGACTGTGGTCGCAGATTCTGATCAACTTCATCGTGCCTCAAGTCCCCAAAATGCCTACCAAGGATCGCAAACTCGTGGTGGTGGGCGTTACACGTCTTCTGACGCAGAGTACCTTCATGACGCAACCACCGTCTGTCACGGCCTGGTGAGCGCAATTTGCATAGGTTCCTGTGTGCCCTCTAACATCCATTAGGCCCGCGACTTTCGGCAGCATCGTGAAGCTGTTCAATGAGCCACAATACCTTACCGCCAAAACCGAGGAAAACCCCGAAGCCGGCCTGACGGAAATCGACTTCGAGGAGCAGACCGCTGGATATCAGGCTGCGTACTCGCGACTCTCAGCATCTGAGACCCCCGAGGCTGACCCTGTGGATTACATTCGAGACCCGCAACAGTTCCTTGGCCAGGAACTTGTGCGGCTGTCGAAGGCACACGGCCCAAGCGTGAAAACGATGATCCAGGCAGCCCCCGAAACTGAACCATTCGTTCAAGCACTCGCAACGGCGGGATACCTGTTGTAGGAGTTTGTTTGCATTATGGCGCTTTTTGGTTAAGAGAAGGGGCATCACACTTTGCTTAGATCCATTGACACATCGATATCATGGGCGACCTAATCGCCCTCTCATCATATATACGAACATGCGGAGAATGTACCGACCGTTTGACTTATGGAAGTGAGGCTACTCAGAAGAATTACCAGCATGGAGCTAAATAACTAAGACACCGGAACGTCCAAACCCCACGGAGCTTTGCCTCACGGATTTTGAAATTCACCCGCTATCATCCGCCGGACACGGCGGAACTTAAGAGATAAGAAGGACAAGTCAACGGCGAAACCGCGACCCAAGTGCCAGCCTAATACTCCTTGAGTACTCCTGCTCTCGGCCTCTCTAGGCATGTCAGGGATCAGGGCAATTATAAATTCCATTTGAATATTTTGCCTGGTCTCGAACGCTTCCAACATCAAAATAAGGTCCTGTTCCTTGTGGCTCAATGGGCGCCGATACACTCAAATTTTCACCAACATCTAGTCAACCCGATCTAGTACGTAGGGCACCTAGAAGATGGATCAAACGAACGTCAAACGTAGAGGGCAAGGTTGAAGGGAGCAAAGTTCATATTCAAAAATCGGATTTTAGATCTTATTTCACCGCTTCCGTGTCTTCCCTTTGAACCCCTTGAACACAGCACCGTCATCACTATCGTCGTCAACAAGTATGACGGGCGCAGGTGCAGCTTTTTTAGCTTTTTCCCGAGTTGGCGGTTTTTGTTGTGTACTCCTGGTTCGCGTCGATCGGAGGGTTTGTTCCTCGTCACTTTCTTCCGGTATACCGTCTTCATCATTGTTGAATGACTGAACGTCGTCGTCGTCGCCGCCGTCCAGGAATAGTGGTTGGGATTTTGCAGAGGTTTTTGACCGAGTGGATCGTTTGGTTGGGACGACAGAGCTCGCTCTGGAGGAAGGAGGGGCCTTGGACTTTCCTTTTCGAGTCGGGACCATTTCTTCATCAGAATCGTCCATTACTATGGGCGCCTGGCTCTTTCCGAACTTTTGGGTCTGTGTTGGCCTCTCAGCCTTGACACTAGCGTTAGTTAGACTGGGTCCGAAGTCGTCCCTGGGCTGTTCCTGTGATTTCCCTCCCTTCCAATACGCTGTGTTTTTT
>JAFLHD010017770.1:28462-56287 GCA_018856295.1 Blastosporella zonata
ACTCGGAGCCCGAACAGTGCCCCGAACAGTGCCCGAACTCGGGTAGCTTGGACTTTTGCTCAGACTTGTGGGTCGTGCTAGTCTTCCACACTTGGGCTTCCTGTGAACGAAGACTTTGCCATAATTTATCCACAAATGTATTCCGCTCCCCTGCTGGACACTCGGCCCATGATGTCGTGTATTCCCCAAATACTTAATGGCATTACTAGAGGCACCTACAAATGATTCTTGCGCCACCACGTGGACTCTCAAACTACAGCTTATCACCCAAAGGGGCGGCGCAGCCGAACTCGCCGGTCTTGTCTTCGGGGCATGAACCTAAACATGTTAGAACCTTACCGAATTCAGTCCGATTTATTCATTTAACCTTCATGACGTGCAAACTCCTCTTGTTGCCGTGTCCAAGCCGTGTCTTCCATTGCCTCGCCATCCCGAAGATCCTGACATGCCTGAATTGGATTGGACATGGGCTTCTTTTCAGAACGCTCAACCTTGGCAACCTAACTACACCCTTTTGATTACTCGGACAGGAAGCACGTTTTTGATTGAAATTCGGACCTCTGGCGTTGCATTAAGTATACATCATAATTGCCTTGTACCTCTTGTCGTCGTCTTTATACTTGCCATATACAACTTGCTGAAAATCGGTGCCCTGTCAATGATAAGAGGCCGTGTATGACGGTCTACCCCCCAGCGCTGATACAGGTACGTACCCGCTGTCTAACTCGGAAAGATACCAATGCTCACTTGGTAGCTCCTATTGTAGCTTTCGGAGCAGCAACTCGTCCGCAATACCCTTCTCGCTACTGGAACAGTTCTGGTGGGCCCTCTTGCTACTTAGTCTTGTCCAGTTGATCGTTATGGATGCCACAGGTTTACGACTTCCTATGCACCCTCGATCAAGAGGTAAGTTTTGGCATACTATAATGGACTCTGAAAGGCTGATAAACCCGCGCAAGATTGTCTATGTCTGGAGCAATCCGTGCTCAATAAGTGCCTTGTTGTTCTTCCTCAACCGGTATCTTCCTTTCGTGGACACATTTATGGCACTAAGAAGTATGTAATCCGCTTTCACGCCGAAGTACATATAAGCTAACCTTATTTTTCTAGTGAAGTTCTCGCGGGATATGCCCGAAGTAAGTCTTCACCACGATGCATCAAGCGCTCTGAAAATGAAGCTCCTATGTAGGAGTGCCTAGAGCAGTATACGGTGGTCACATGTAGGCTTTACAACACATTCCAGCGGTTGATGCTAAATATCCTACTCCAGGGCTTGTAATTCTGGGGACCCTTCTTTCGGAAGGTAAGGTTTCTCCTCAGGGTCGAGGGTGAGGATTCCAGTTCTCACCTCCGTACTTCACAGCCATCCTCTTTCTACGAACATACGCAATATGGGAACGCAAGCGCCCTATCCTCATCATTCTTCTTCTAATTGCATTTGCACGTCGATCTTGTATCTCTACGTATATTTTGATCTGACAGACTTCCACATAGACTGTACTCCCTGCCACTTTAACCCTCACATACTTCGAAGCAAAATCCCTTGCGTGTGAGTTCACATCCCTACATTCAACGACGTTAAGCTCTAATATTGCATCACCCATCCCTAGATGCGCCATCGTTAGAAGGAGGGTGCCTCCTCAGCCACGCCAGTCACTTAATCGTCATAGCCTACATCCTGCTCGTGTGCTCCGAAACTGGTATGTACCCTCTTCTCTCCCATCTTATATGTCTCAAGACAGTCATATTTTGATCCTTAGCCATGGCTATTTTGACTGCTATAAAGGCCTATCACCATCGTAAGTATATGCCTCCTTGCGGCAAATTTTGAGCACTGATTTTGGGGCTTAATTTCCATCGACCACATAGTTCAAGACTTACAGGCTGATTGGGTCATTCAACTGCACAAAGATGGTGTGGTGTTTTACCTCTTTCTTCTCCGTCAGTCTAGCCTCTTTCATTCCTCGGTGTAACATTCATTGAAAACGATGAATAGCAATCTCGTTAGCGAACATAATTGTACCAACGGTCTCACCGGTAAGCACCCGGCATCCGTCCAACAATGGAAAAATAGCTAATTAGGCCTACTAAATACAGACTATGTTCGCCAACTGGCTCGCGATGTAATCCGTGTTCATACTGTAATCTTATTTATCCACTCACGGTAGTTCTTCTAGTCCTCAACGCGTTATCCACTCGATCCTTTGCACTCGCGTACTACTGCTTATCCTCCGCCAACGCTCTGCTTCTACAATGACGAATCGGCTACCTGGAGCCGGTGATGGTTTTGGCTCAGATCCAGTGCTGATGTCGGATATGGAAGATGACGATACGACGGCTAGCATGGAGATCATCACAGTCACGGAACCGCGCACCAGCGGGTCGTCGTCGGAGTATCGGTGGGTGGAAACTTCAAATGGTCGGATGCCCCAGCATGCGGATACTGTATCATAGATGTTATTCACGTATGGACAGGTGTTTCTCACAGGTTTATGTATGTACGTCGTTATGTATCATTCCTCACGTAACGTCGTGGTTTGTTGCGCCACACTCCCACTCGTAAAATCCGGATAGTTAAGCAAAAACACACATATACACATATATTCGTACAAGAATGGGAAAATTCATCACGTGTAGCTCCCTCTATCCTAACCTTCAATAATCTCATGAGGTGCCTCCGAATTATAGAGGTAGTGTGGAATTTATGGTCATCAGCTGTAGATGGACTTGAATGTTAGTCACCTGAGCTATCTCACCTATATTTCCCGCGGGAGAAAGGAAGAATTGGAAAGGAATAGGTGGAACCTCGAAGCCAACTCCCTGATGAAAGGCCTATGCAGCGATTCAGCCCCTCGATCGATCCACAGTTGAAGATGCGTCTTTATATAAAGGGTGACCTTCATTGAACTCATATCCACATTATTAGCTGCCCGTCTTGCTCAAGTCCAAAGACTCTCTTGTGGACTGCCCTCCAAACTAACATCAGCATCCAGGCATTGATGCCACTGCTTTATCGTCATTTTTAATCTATTTTACACCCCAGAAATAAAATAAAAGTCTTATAACACAGTTGTCTTCACGGACCCTCTCTCTAATTTCAGATGAGATTCGCGTCAATTGCCTCTTTCATAGCAAGCACCGTCATGGTCGCTTCAAGCATAGCCAACGCCTCTCCTACTGGTTATATTACCATTACGGCCAACACTGAGGTCAGCACAGCCGTCTGCGGATCCCCGTCCATGACGAGATGCTCTGCGTCCTGGTATCTGAAGAAGAAATCTGAAGGATGCTATGTGTGTTGTTACGACATAGCATGTTTTGATGCCGTCGAGAACGAGGAGTCCCTAATGGTGGTTCAGTGATGGATACGTGGTTGGTGAAGTAGACCTTCAAAGAGATCGGGCGATGTGAACAGACTCGGATACGTTGCATCATAGATAAGTTGTTCGCGATCGTACCGTGCGTTCTATCGAATTGTACTATCAACAACTATTGGGAGATGGATGCGGACCATGCGGGGATGCCAGTAGGTGCCGTTCGGACGTGGCGGAACTTCTTGTTGTGATTGAATCCTCGGGATTCCGTCTAGGCGGCCTGCTCCTGCTGAGGTGCTTCAACTATCGTCTGGGGCTCGATCACGGATTCTTGGACGCCAACGATTGAAAACGGCCCGCGTATGATGCTGATCGTCAACACCGGATAGACGAGCTGACTTTGCTCAGTGAATGCGAAACCAATCGCTAAGTGGAATACTACTCACTGTGATCGCATAATAGATGTTTGCCAAGACATTATAGGCAATTATCGCAGCGTCGTTGCGAGCACTCAGTATTTGCAACATAGGAATCAAAATCTGCATACCAAGTTAGTCCTTGTGTTTTCGGGGAAAAGTAGATAATGCAAACCTGCAGAACACTATAGACAGTGCCTGACTCCAGTCAGGATACGCCATGACGTGAAGAGGTACATCGATTGGCTGCCCACGGTCCGTAAGAATTTCAAGTTGTCACTGATGGTTTGATTCAAGTTCTGTTAGGTATACATCGGCATGTGAAATGGATCTCACCACAGAACCCATCCAATAAAAAGCGTAGCAACTGTATTCGTCGTGAAGGACAAGAAGGACGACGTGAAGAATAGGCTGTTGTATACTCTGTTGTTTGTGGTCGCTACATCCAAAACAATGTCACTGTGAGTCGTATCGAATGCTAGGAAAGCAAGAGCGACTCCTAAATATTGGAAGTCAGTGTATGAAGTTTGATATTATGGTGCAGTCGACAAAAAATCCTACCAAGGGAAGAGACCATAGTGCAATTGAAAAATACAACGTCCATCGCTTCTTGCCCGAGACGGCCCACGCTCGCCATATTATGATGGCGTCGTTTAGCCATGCCAGGTCCAAGAACGCTTCAGACTAGAATAAGAACCCACCCCAGTACTAAGAACCCGTTGAGCTGAATGTTTATCCAATACTTTGGACGATGGGAATTCGAACATTCAAGTTCTTTCCAATTCTGAGTGACGACATTTGTACCTTCACAGACTTCACAATCGAGTAGCCCCCATACACTAGGCTCACAATAGAGAATTGTGGACAATGACCACCAACCAGCGGTGTAAGGTGCACTGAACAGTAAAGTAGATGAGTGTTTAGCAAATAAAATGTGCATGTCGCCGTCGTTGGACATCATTCATGTCCTAATCAGGTCCTATTACAGCCTCATTTTCCCCCTCCTTTTATCTTTTCTCTTTTCAACGTTCAACGTTCAGCTTTAGTGAGCTGCCATTGAGCAGTTCAACAGGAGACAACTTATACCAGGACGATGTCATTTTCTATGCGTCGTCGGAGTCTCTCTCGCTTGCTTGTTATCGTGTCTCTAGCTCTCCTCATACGCTTTCTATTCTCCTCCTCAGACACAGATACCCCTTCGTATGACCAGGAAATCAAGTCACACAACATTATTGAACGTGCTACTCGCTCGGACAAGTCATTAAATGTCCAGCGTCACAAATTTCTGCAAGCACGCATGGGACGTGACGAGCGAGAGGATCTCCTCGGCCAGGTTGTTCTGAACGGAGTGAGGGATTGGTGGGACCGTTTTTCTCCAAGGTGTGCGATCCAGCAGGATTGACGAGCTAGACGCTTGCTAACAGCTCAACGTAGCATCACGAATCGAGAAACCGCTGCCATGGACGCACAACACGTCGTCAGTTCTATTGACCAGCTACTTTCATTGAACGGCTGGGTTGCAGCCAACTGTCCGACCCTTGTACGCCCATTCGGCCAAAACAAGCGCACAGAAGAAGCATACGACGACCTCATACGTGCAGACCACCTCTACTACATCGCCATCGTCATACACAGCGCAGACCATTTCCTTGTCGATCAACTTGCAGTCATCGTACAAATGGCCAAGCGTCTCGGCGCCGCCAACCTCTTCGTCTCAATGCTCGACTACGACTCCTCAGACTCCACGGAGACGCTCACCGACCTGTGCGAAGCCGTCCTAATTTTACTCGGCGTTCCATTCCGTATACGCCGTGTCCCTGGTATGACCCTCGACCCCTCTGCTGCGTACTACCCCCTCGAGGAGGCCCACACACGCAACCTTGTCCTTGAACCGCTCCACGAGCTTGACAAGAAGCGGGGAATTCGCTTCCAGCGTGTCGTCTGGCTGAAAGGCTTTACCTGTCCCAACGACATTTTGGAAACCATCAAGGTCAGCTTTGCGAACGAGGCTGCTATGGTGTGCGGAATGGACTGGGCAGAACACAACGGCTTCTTCATTTTCTCTGACCGGTAGGCTGTCTGACAACCCTATTCAAAACCTCTCCCTAACATTTATCATCTCAGCTGGCGTACTCGCGACATCGACGGGGACCAGTTCCGTCAATCCAAGTCCTCTGCCAAGGAAGACGCTGTGCCACCACGCGACCTACTCGGTGCTGTCCGGTACTCCCAGCACCTTCCCTTCCAGGTATTCTGTTGTGAAGCAGGCACACACGTCGTCGACCCTGTGCAATCCTACTACAAAGGCCTCCGCTACCGTGCCGGGACAGATTTCCACAACCTTAGCAAGGCCGAGGGTATGCCTCTACGAACCCCTGATGCGACATGTCTCGACAGCTCCCAGGCGTGGTTCTGCCGCGACCTGTGGGTCCGCTCGGCGCGTGACGCAATGGATGAGGTTGACCAGGTACGGAGCCAGGCCCATGTCAGGCGCCGGGATGTAGTCGAGGTAGCGGCGCATGACCCGTTGATGGCAAATGTGGATGTGGAGAAGAGGCAGGGTGCTGCGCCCGTGGATCCAGACGCCAACGCAGGCTCGGATTATGACGCGATGCCTGTTGAAGAAGGCGGGGAGGAGGTACCAGCGGCGGTCGATGCGCCACGGCTAGCGATACCCAATTCGGACTTCCGTCCAGCGAGAATATTGGTGAATCCTCGATGTGTAACGACATATGCCGGAGTGAGCCACACGCAGCTTGCGCAGGATTTGTTTGGGGATGGGGAGGACAGTGCCCAGGGTGTCAAGGAATACGTCTTGGATGACTGGGAGGGCGCTCCGGAGAGCTTTGTATGCCAGGAGCAGAGGCAGACTGGAGGGAGGAAGGCAACAAAAACACAGAGGCGGCTTGGGTTCTCGATCTATGATGAATTGAAGCGTTCCTCGTGATCGGTCGCAGATGTAGTATTATTACGTATAATTCTAATTTCCCTACAACATGTCCATTTCGTATGACTCGAGGTTCCATAGATGGAGGACTGCCAAATTTGGACGACGCGTTCGAGTCACATGCCAATAATTTGTATAAAAAGTTGACGGTGACTTGGTTGACCACTACCTCCTTCGACATGGCTGCCCGGCAGGTTCCCCATCTTATGACTCTGGCGGACCTCAGCGTCCCCCAAATTCAGCGTCTCCTGAAGCACTCCCACCACCTCAAGCAGACATCTCTTCCATGGTTGGAGCCCCAAGGCTCGTTAGGGATGAAGAAGCAGTCAAAACTGCGTTTGCCTTCACAATCTCTGTTCAACAAAACCATTGCGCTGCTTTTTTCTAAGCGAAGTACTCGAACCCGACTTGCTGCTGAAACGAGCGCGTCTCTTCTGGGTGGCCGGGCTTTGTTTCTAGGCAAGGAGGATATCCAGCTAGGCGTCAACGAGAGCGCGAGGGACTCCGCTCGCGTCATCGGCGGCATGTGCCAAGGCATCTTTGCTCGTGTCGGAGAGCACGAGGAAATCGAGGTATGTAAAGGTCGCGACTTCTCTGGGCGGACCTAATGCTTCTTCCGCAGGAACTCGCCAAATACTCTCCCGTTCCCGTGCTCAATGCTTTATCTTCACTCTGGCATCCCACCCAGATCCTTGCGGACCTTCTGACGCTCCATGAGAACGCCCATCTCTTCTCGGTAGCTGATGCCGAGACGCATGAGGACGCCGAGGATGCTGAGCCGAAGCTCAAGAAGAAGGCAAAGGAGCTAGAACCAAAAGGCCATCTGTATAGTCCGCTGCCTGAGCTGCGACCCCTTACTGTCGCCTACGTCGGTGACTCTGCCAACGTGCTTCACGACATGCTCGTCACGTATCCCCGATTGGGACACACGTTACGCGTAGCGAGTCCCGCTCAATACCGTGCACCACCTGAGGTCTGGGAACGCGTCAAGGAGCTCAAGTGTGACGAGGGAATCTGGTGGGGCACCGACCCCAAGGAGGCCGTGAAGGGCGCGGATGTTGTGGTCACGGACACCTGGTACGTGCCTAGTATCTTGGACTTTGACTTGGCTGACTATCGGCAGGATCTCTATGGGTCAGGAGGCCGAGAAGGTCGAGAGGCTACAGGCGTTTGAAGGATATCAAGTAACAGAAAAGCTTTGCGAGGAAGGCGAAGCCAACCCGAACTGGAAATTCCTGCATTGTTTGCCCCGAAAGTCCCATGAAGTCGATGACGAGGTCTTCTACGGTCCACGATCCCTTGTCTTCTACGAAGCAGACAACCGCAAATGGACGATTATGGCTGCTTTCGAGTGCGTTATTGCCTTCCCGTATCTTGTCATCCCGTCTTCTAACAGTGCTACAGCTTATTGTTCGGCAAATGGGACATTTCTGCAGAAGGCGCGAAGCCCGTCAAAGATGGCAAGAAGGACAACCGCTCCGATTAGAGTATTCATCGCATCAGCGCCACACCGTATCATATAGAGTTTTCGGGCTCCATCTCTAGTAGAAACTTCCAGTGATCGAAAGAAACATTCAAAGAAAAAGCGGATCAGGTCAGAATAATTGTTTACAGAGATCCAGCGTTTGCGGCGGCCAAACCGGCGGGGCATCAGTGGCTGTGCTGTTGGTGCTGTCAACGCCGAGCACAACAGCGCAGCCATGATCTTTTCTCCTCTATGCTCCCGGAGACGCTCTTATGCCTGCTTAGCGCTGCTCTAGCTGCTGCGCAATCCAGACAAAAGCTCTCATTGAACTCCAACACAGCTTTCTCGCCATCAAACACTCCAAATCCCGCCGTTTTCACATTACCGAGTGCTGAGAATTTGGCAATCAGCGTTGCTCTATGCTCGGCAACAACTTCTCAGGCCAGGTTCTTCGTTACGAACAGTTCTAGCTCTGGGGTTCCGAGCTCTGCAGGAGGGACTGATGTTTATGAGATTCAAGTGACGGGTGGATTGGGCAATTGGACAGGCACTTTTGCTGATGGAGGTGTGTTGGCCGTAGAAGACGTCGAGCAAACGTCGTTCGAGCTGGGCGTATCGGACCAAGGTATGCAGACATATTTCATTCATATTATACGAACTCATTGATAGTATAGATCCAATACATGGCCTATTGCCCGGTACCGACCTACCGCTACTGGGCGACACGACGTCAAACCAGGCGCTTATATTTTCTCCAGCCTTTTTTAACGTCAAACTAGTGGTACCCTTGTATCCCAATTATACCCTAACGCCAGCCAACTTATCGCAGCCCTCGCTACCACCGGGGTCGCCAAATTATACTCTTTTAATCTCGCCGACATCTTCATCGCCTTCCCTGACATCCTTGCCACAAACAGGGTGCATGCTTGCATCCCAGAAGTCTACCGGAACCATCGCAAGCGAAAGTCTGTGGTTACGGGACGCTAACGGATGGCGAACACAGTGGCTTGTGGAGGCACTAGCCCCGGCCACAAATTATACTGCCTACGTCATACAGGACAGTACTCAAGTCGCTGGTCCCATGTACTTTGCTACGAAATCAGGTATGACGCACCTATGGACTTGTAAGCATCCCATATGAACTGACAAATGATGTAGCCTCATTCGTTTGTCCGCTCGTATTTGGCCTACCATACTGCCCCGCCGTCGCGTACACCGTCCCCCTCCCTCAGCCACTCGCGGCATCTGGCACACGTGTCTACACCGCCGCCAATGTCCCCGAGCAAATAACCACGCCCCTCCTCTCATATCTCACAAACTTCACCGTCACGCTCTCGACGTTCGCATGTGGGCGGGACATGTACTCCCCCATCGTGACCTGCGCCGATTGCCAGCGTGCCTATCGCAAGTGGCTTTGTGGTATCACGTTCACGCGATGCGGTGAGCCCAGCCCTACCAACCCCAACAGCTTCACATCCGCTGCCCCCGACACCAGCGCGACCGGCGTGAGCGCCGTGCAGCCCAAGAACCCCAATGACCCGTCGGCGCCGCAGAAGGTGTTCTCTGCGCTCGTCGCGCAGTCCACCGACATCTCAAACGCTCGAAGTCCGACTCTGCCTGCTATGGGGAGCGCGTATTCGATGCTGCTACCCTGCATCGAGACGTGCACTGCCGTGGATAGGGCGTGTCCGAACCTGGTGGGCTTCACGTGTCCGACATCGCAATTCAATGCGGCCGCAAGTTATGGGGTTGGGTATACGGACGGCGCGGATGGCGATGAGGGCCAGGGTGCTACCGGCGGTTCGCAGGATAGATGGGGAAATATTTGGTGCAATGGCTAGTTCACAGTTAAGGTTTATACGTGATCTATCGTGTCAACCTCGAGAACGCTAAACCCGCTTGTCGGACGGCTTGTATGATGCCAGGATGGGCTTCTACCCCCTGGACCTTGAAATTGAAGGACTCGGAGCCGGCACCCCATCTCATCCCTTTCAGATGCGGTCCGTGATGACGGAGAGCCGTCTCGGATGTTGAGTGTTCATAAGTGAAGTCAACAATCAAAATTGAAGCATTGACAAATGTGGAACTCCCTTTGTATTGCCGACGGCCGTCAGACAGAGTTTAACCCGAACTTTGTGGGACTACCCACTCGCTCAGTGGTGGGGTGGTGGACGCTTTAGAGGGCATTTTTTGTTAGGCAATGGTTCAGGTCTGCAATTGAATGACCGGGGGGGATGTGTGCATGGGGAGTTTAGATCAAATGATCAATAACCCCGAAACTTCTCCTGCTTCCTTCCCCTGACCTGAGTGCTTCTCACTTATTGTTACGGTCGCGATTAATCCCCTGGCGGTCAACACGCGTGTGTAAGTATGTCATTAGTGTGGGGGTTGGCGAGTCGGCCCTTAGCCTAAAATTTCTAGTTAAACTTCGAACCTTTCGAAGCGATCGATGTGGGAAATAGACCTGACACTTGCCTCGAATGCGTGAATAAAGGGAATCCCAACTGGGTCGTTGGGCCCTCTCTTGTTCTTTCGTTTTATTACGCTTGTGTTCTCGGACTTATGGCGCCAAGTCGCACACGCGAGCGTTCGATCATGATGAACAACAATGGCGGCCATGGTGAGTCCCACCCTGTATTGGACTTACGTTATGCCTGTTCATGTTCTTTGTGACAGACAAGCACTCGCACACGCTGCAGCCTGCTGCGAGTCCCGGTGAACTCGCATCTGCAGATGATCACCTTAGCCCAATGACACAGGCCCCCCTAACCTACACCTTCCTCATGTCGCCTCCTCACATCGACGAGCCGTATGAATCCACCACCCCATTGCTATCATCAAACACAAATGGCGACGACACCATCGTCACCACTCCGAGCCATACCCCAGAATTACACCCACCATCACCTCAGCGCGTCTCACACGGGAAACGCCGCAACGCGTCGTACATCCCCCGCCCCCCGAATGCATTTATACTCTTTCGCTCTTCGTTCATCCGCGAGCAGAAGGTCACAAACAAGGTCGAGGGGAACCACAGTAACCTCTCCAAAATTATTGGTGAGCCTTTATCCTGATCTTTCCTCGTTCTTGTCTGATCCCCTTCCGCATGTGCAGGTATGTACTGGAAAACGCTCCCACAGTCCCAGCGTGCCGAGTGGGAGGCCAAGGCTGCGCAGGCGCTCCTTGAGCATCGGCGCCGGTATCCGGACTGGCGGTTCCGCCCGGGATCGAATGGGAACGGGAATGGGAACGGGAAGCCAAAGGCGAAAGACGGGGCAAGACGCACACGGGCGAAAAAGGACCCGCCAGATCGAGGTGGGGGTTCCATGGATGCCGTGGATGGAGAGGAAGCTGTGGAAGGGGAGGAGGCCGGCGGCACGACAAGAGGGCGGGGGAAAGCCAAAGCCAAAGCCAAAGCAGCAGGCTTAGGATCAGATTGGAAGGATGACAAGGATGGTAAGGATACGAGACTGACAAAAATCGCAGGGCTCTTGGTGGAGGGGAGGGAGGGAGCCTCTCTAGAGAGGGCGGTGGAAGAGTGGGAGGCTGGAAGGAGGGGAGCAGAATCATCGATATTGATATCGGTGTCCTCTCTGGCGCGCGAGACGACGCCGACACCGAGCTCGCCCTCGCCGTTGTGGCCTACGTCGCCCACTACGCCTCGTGTATCGGTGGCATCGCCCTTGTGGCCCGCTTCGCCTACACCACCCCACGCGACAACGTCTCCATGGCCTTCATCGCCCATTACTCGTGTCCTCATTCGACGGCCAGTGGGGTTCGAGCTCGATGGCTGGCGACTCTATTCGCCCCCTCCCACCCTCGCCGATCTCGCCGTTCAATGTGGGCGCGCGCTCGACGTTCTCAAGCCTCGCAGGGTGGGACGGGTCTCCACCTGTGCCTGGGACCAGCTTCATTCCTCTTTCTACATTCATCCCTAATGCAAGTATGAACACGGGAGCAGCGAGTTCCAGTCCCCAGCATGGCGCTGGAGTGGGCCTTCTGGGGCCTTGGGATTCCGGGGGAGCACGTGGGGGAGGAACATGGGGGTTACAGAGTCTTGGTGTGCAGGGTGGGGGCGGTGAGTAGGGCGGTTGATGAGGGGTGATCGTTCTGTATTTCAAATTCGAAAAGTACCTTCGTTTCAACTGTACATACTTGTATTCATTCATTGTACGTCTAGTGTATATATCCTTTTCCTGTAGCCTTCGAGTTTGTATGTATATATGTAATTTATTGGTTTTGTCTCGGTCTGTTTAAGACGAAAGCCAACCTAGGCCTAGTGACTGACACCCCATTGTATCAGACTTTACGACGCTCATAACGCGTCTGTGTGCTACCATTAACATTGAAGCCCTGCCCCATACCTCTCAGGTACTGCACGACACAAAAGACATTATTACCACAAACTTAATGCCCACTCCGAACTGTCCAGAGCTCCCACATCTCAGCCTCAACTTCGCAATATTCATTAGTAATGCATACTACAAATCAAATTTCACTTCCAGAAGAAGTGGGCGATCTCTTCATCGACCAGCTACGCGCGGATCCGAAGGCTTTGTCCAATTTCTCCTTGGTTTCGTCACGGTGGCTTGTCCGTGCCAGGCATTGGTTTCTCAAGGATTTTGTGTTGAGACTTGATACATCGGCACTGTACGGATCAGGAATGATCTTCGAGATAATTGGACACCCCCAATCCAAATTGGCGCCCTATATCCATACGGTGACCATCTATGGCAACGACTATGCATTCTGTGACGATTATACCTGGGAAACAGCGTATGCGTATAAGACAGGCCCGGTCCACTTGTACAACGATCTTAATCTCCTCCTGGAACGTGTGCTCCCTCATCTTTCCAATATTCGAAATCTTTCCTTCTCCATAGTCACCTGGAACTCCCTGACCTCTCAAAATCAGGATGTTATCCAAACCATGTCATCCGTCACCGCTCTTTCTTGGTTTCAGTGTACATTTAAATCCCTCCCCGAGCTCATACGCATTTCAAGCACCAACTTTCCGCATCTCCAGTTCCTCCGAATCCAGGCTGTCTTGTACACCGAACCAGACGGTGCTGATGTTCGTGGCTCCAGTTTTCCTTACATCCCATGGCAATGCGTGCGATCCTTAGACCTGTGTCTCACAGATCATACTTTTCCCCTTGTAGCGGTCACTTCACCCTCGCGCTTCTTTCATTTGGGGCAGATAGATGCTTTGCACCTCCTTGTATATCCAAATTTGGACATAAGCTGTCAGAGAAACGCGGCACTCATTGCAGCTACTGGTGCTAGCCTCAAAAAGCTCGAACTCGAGTTTGACTGGCAACTGAATCCACAAGGTTCGTAAACTCAATTTGAACAGCACAATCGTTTTGATATTCTAATAGAGCTTGAATCGTCGCCCATTTCATTATCGAAGAATATGAACTTAGATCACTTGATTATAGTTGGACACTTGCACCTTTTCACTATGCTTTTGCTCGCAAAGATCATCGACACACTACCTCCCTCGACTTCAGTCAACATATATTTCACGGTCGACATGTACCTTCTTCTGAAACTAGAATGGGACGACTTTGATTTCTCCGCTCTCCAGGGCAGTGTCCTCCGCAGTGGGGACAAGACAAATTGTCACTCTCTTCACATCAGCCTTGATGTCCACAAATTATACCATCAACGCGCAGACTTCATTAGACATTCACTGCAAGACGTGGCGAAATGTGGGAGACTATATATACACGACGTCGCCGCTGGCAGCGATGTGATTAAGGATGTGCAATCTCCGAGATTCTGGGAGTTTGGGCTGTCTAGATGGAAGTAGAGGCGAGGTTTAAGCTTGATAAATCCGCACCATTTCAAAGGCCTGATCAAAAGAAGTTCGGGGATTTATTTGCGAGCCATGTGTGGATCCACAACTGTCAACGACAAACGTGGCGGGAGTGGCAGCGACGAGACTATATGTGAGTGGGTACATCGGACGTTTTACTCGATGGACTTGTGCTCGGTGTTCCATCATACTAGTTCCTTTCTGAGAAATTCTGACTGTACAAATTTGTCGAACACAATGTAAGAACCAGTTCCTTTACTTGAAAGGGCACTAAGAAGTCTCTCTCCCCAAGCGGGGCCGCGATGGCCTTTACTGTGGGGTTCATGACATTAGCGGGTGGATTGCGGGTCTTTGGCATTGCGCTTATCGTGTTCTACCTCCTGGGAAGCATGGCGACTAAACGTATGTATTTTAACCTACCTTCTTTCAAGTAAATCTAACAACAGAATAGTTGGTAAAGCAAGAAAACGTCGGCTGGAGGAAGGATATGTTGACGCAGGGTACCGCACCGGATGGCAAGTGCTGAGCAACAGCGTATGGGCCGTGCTGGCAGTGGTGTTGTGGAATGCGACCCATGTACCCTGGAGTGTGCAGGCAACGCTGCTCCGACTTGTGGGGCTACACATCGACGGTCAAGCGTATGTGCCGGGGGAGTGGTGTGCAGTCGAATCGGGGAGCCGCGGACTGGTGTTCGCAGTGTTGGGCCACTTTGGCTGTTGCTTGGGCGACACGTTGGCCTCTGAGCTGGGAATTCTCAGCAGGGCGGAGCCGCGCTTAGTGACAACGGGACAAAAGGTGCCGCCGGGGACGAATGGCGGGGTGTCCGTATGGGGGACGGCGTGCTCAGTGTGGGGAGGTGCTCTGATTGGGTTGGTGATGGCACTGGTCCTCTTGTGGGAGAACGTAGCCTGTGGATCAGGGATTGTGACCCAGCTGGTGCTGTACGGCTCTTTCGCAGGTGGTTTTGGGAGTTTGGTCGATTCTTTGCTTGGGGCGACGGTGCAGAGGACGCGTTACAATATCACGAGAGGCGTCATTCTGCAGGATGGAAGTCTCTCTGAGGGTAGAGTCATCAGTGGGTGGGATCTGCTAACAAATAATCAGGTGAATTTGGTGTCTAGTTTGGCCACTGCGGGTGTTCTATATTTGATATCATCGTAGCGCCACATTTTGTTTTTTGCGTCGCCCAGCTAATAGCATTTGAAGTGTGGTTTCTTCATCTTACCACTATGATAATTTGTGTCCTCGTCTTGCAATGGGTTTCCATCGGGCGGGAGCTTGCTTGAACTCATCGAACCCGACAGTTTCACTTCGTTTGGTTTCTCGGGGGCTTTTTCTTTTTTTACTGTAGTCACCTTCATATATGGAGCCTTGGTTAGTGGCACCTCTCCATTTACACCTAGCCACATATTTATTTAGATGTAAAACCCTCAATTCCCCCCAGATCCTCGAACAAGAACCGCAAAGAGACGCTCGCGCTCAGCTGTTCTTAACGTTCAGCAGCTAGTTAGCTTGATTGATTTGTTTGTTATTTACATTGATACATTCCAAATACTGTGATATTATGCTACAGCCCGTAAAAAATTATATACCATTTATTCAAACATAAAGTTGTTAGAGCTGGACATTGCTCTGAAGGGGGTTGGCACCATCACGAGTTTCAGAAAGCGGAGGAGACTTGGGGACATTGACAAGTGCAGCTTCCACCCGACCTACCATATCTGGGCCACTCAGAATTCGCGTCTTCTCCGTCATCCCCAGTCCCAACTCTTCCAAGCCGGCCAACACAGGTCGATAGATACTCTGCCTCATTGGACCCTGTACACCCCTTAGTTTGATCTTCCCGTCCACCACTGCCAGCGCCGCGAGGGCTACGGGTACCCCGACAGTCCGCGCCATCGCAGATGCCTTGGGCGTGCCGTATACAATGAGCGACGACGTGTGGACCTCCGTCTTATTGGTCTGGTAGTTATTGGTGACGAGCTCGTGCGAAAGAATGACCATGTCACGCTCGTGGGGCTGGTACGCAAGTCTGTTCGCTAGGAGGAACGCAAAAATGTCTATGGGGTACATGGGCTCGGCGGGTGGGAGTGGAAGGGGCTTAGGCTGGACATAAGATACAGGCAGGAGTCCAAGCCATTCAAGTGTCTCATGCAGCTCTGGGATCTTCTCTTCAGGAATGAGGGTGGAGATGGCGTTGGTAGTAGCTTTCCCGTCGCCCTTGGTATCAATTTGTTGGGCGATGCATAGCCGGATGAAGGAGTACCAGTCGGGGAGGTATATTTTTTCCTGCTGGTTCAAGAACCCAAGGGACTTGAATGACTCCATCATGCTCGAGAACCCGGGATACCTAAGAATGTGCGCCTTTGGTTAATTGACTCGTAAGATTGAAATGCCGCAACTGACCGCAGGGTACCGCGTACAAATGTTCGGGGTCCAAATATACGATATGGGTCTAGATACGAAAGGCTATCGCGATTGGGAAGTCCCTCCAGTTGGAAGTCCTTCGAGATTGGAATGTCCGGGAACATGTTCTTGAACAAATTGCCCGGTTCTATGTTGGAGGTCTGGGAAGCGTACGTATCAAATGAGCGCTGGGTATATCAGCACTAGACAAAGCACCTACATTGCCAATAAGCTTGTACACAGCACCGTTGAGGCCTGCCTGTAGAACGCCTTTGGGATTCCAGCTGAATTTATAACGCAAAGGGGTATGTTCAACATCAGGTGCCGGAAGACCACCACAGAAGGAGATGAAGGATCGAATGTCTTGTCCCCGAGCCTTGAGTGTCCTAATTAGGTCCATGGCACTGCAGTGATCTATACCAGGATCCAGACCGATCTCATTGAGAAGGAGAACATCCGAGTTCAGGGCCCTGTCATAAAAAAGTGAGTCGTTACAGCTGAAAGGACAGAGCTTGGAGCCGGTCATACAGCTCATGGAGTGATCTCATTTGTTCGGAAATGTAGGAAGCCGTGACGAGATGTTTCCTGTTCTTGATGCATTGCCGCGCAACAGAATAATGGAAAGGCACGGGGAGGAGGCTGAGGTCTGTTTAAGGCCGGGAAACGAATGCATGCACACATGAAACTCACCTGATGACGACGTCCGCCTCAGCAATCAAAGACGCAATAGCTTTCTGATCCTTCATGTCTATAACGCGGTACTGAATGTTAAGATACTCCCTGCTGAGTTTCTCGAGTTCCGAAAGCGAGTTTCCCGCTGGCGAGTAGTAATGAGCTAGAATCGGCCATAGTAGGAAAAATCAGGGCGCACCGACAATGAGCTGGATGTCGTTCCTCTTTGAAATCATCTCCACGGCAGGGCCTGAAACCATCCCGCTCCCGAGCATCAATACCCTCTTCTTGATCACCCTCTGTACCTTCGTCGCAGGCTCCAAGGTAGGGATTATGCGGTTCTCGGATTTGGATGCGGGCACTCTCCCGCTCTTGTAAAATTCGCGCACCGCGGGGAGCAACTTTGCGTGTTGGCTACTCAGTATTCCGCCTTCGGCGATGGTCGCACGTTCCAGCGCTTTAGCATAGTCATCGTATTCCCCTGTCTGGTACTTCCGGATAAGGCTTTCAACATAGGGAAAGAGCTCCCTAGAGAAGTGATATGACGCATCAAGAGGAAGGGACGCCGGCAGGATGTCAACAGACATCATTTGCACAGAGGGCAACTTCACGCCGGGTGCAGGAGGAGGAGAAATCTGGTAAAACGGGTCCGAAAGTGTAGTTGCGCGTGTTAAGAATTGGAGGCCGCCCTATAAGGTGTGTAAACGAGACATATCATTCTCGTATAGAGGTAACTTACTTCAATATCACAACTGATGTCCCCGATATTGGTGAATCGCGCACCGCCAAAGGTGCTAGCATGGGCCAGAGCTACTGAGAGCTGTTCATTGCTCATAAGCCGGGGGAAGCCACTGGACCAGCCTACGCCATTGAGGAACAAAGTTAGGTAAGGGGCGACCTGGTTCTCAACGTTCAGCGGATGTGTCCCTCTTTGTGGAGTCGACGGACCGTTTCACAGAATGTGGACCGATACGACTGCGGTCGCTCATAATAGTCCGAACGCTCATAAGGCTGACCATCTAGACGGACAAGATAATCCTTGGGCATTGCATGGACAACGTATATCTGGCCAAAGAACGATAAGATAAAGGGCACTAACTGCAGGTCAAATTACGCAATGTACCTTGTTTAACGGGGTATCTATGGAAGCATAGTGTAAGCGATTGTCCAAGAATTCAGGGAAGGGACAGACTGGGATTCGTAACCAAAGATTGAAGTTCTGAAACCTCAACCTTTTGGATCGGTAGTTCGGCCAATATATCCAGGCATCCTTGCGTCACATTCCCATTTCTATCCATTAAAGGTCAGAATACATAGGGTCAGATCAGAACAGAAGTGCAAACCCAGTCAAACCGATGACAAAAGGGCCAAGAACAGGAGGTATACCGCCCTGTTTGATTCGTTCAGCAATCGTTTTCAGCGCATTCCGGATGCTCTGCAACGTGGGATGTGTGTGTGGCCGAGGTGTAGACTGGGAAATTTTAAGCATTATGAACGAAGTGTAAATAACCACTTCGTACAAGGAAAGGACTTGCAATTCCCTTTGCTAAATGGGAATGCGCCATAGAAGAGAGTGACTCTAGCACTCCAGCGACTACAATTCAGACCCAGTTAATTTAGGTGAGCCGCCAACGTAATTCAAAGATCCACGCACCTCCAGCAAACCAACCAAAACCCACAGTGCGCTTCCCACTGGCATCGGTTAAGAGCTCGTAGTCTATAAGTCGGGGATATAGCGGAGAGTGTGAGTCACCACTTGCGCCGACATATCTGGCAAGTAGTGGAGTGTTGTACGATTGGCCTTTGTGGGTGTGCGAGAACATCAAATGTGTGCGCGGCACCATCCCGTAGCCCATCCGTATCTGGGGTGACCCAGGAGGTGCGAGGATACCACTTTGAATGACCTCCTTCAAAGGCGTCTCCTTGATACCTATGATGATATGGGAGCCATTCAAGTCGGGCTTGAGTTTAGCGCCAGCCTGGATTTTACATTAGCAACTGAGCGGAGAGGAATTTGACGATAGGAACGGAGGAAGCGACATCTACATTACGGATATATAATGGAGTTCATTCAAGGATATGATGGCGATAATTGCTTAGCAGGTTGAAAAGGGACGTACTGCAATATACTCGTCATCCCTAAAGACGCGTCGATCACAGTGTTCAAACTCGACATTGATTCCACCTTCAACAAGTGCCTTAACAGCCCTCGGGCTCAAAGGAGCTCGTCTTTCCCATATTCTACGTGGGTCCTCGCGGCTGATAGAAACGTTCAATTGCTTGGCCCAAAGTTATAGCATTTGGACGACTTACCGAATGCCTATTGTTACGGAGGTGCGCGTCGTCAATGAGCGCCTGGGTGCTGTCGCGGAGGCGAAGCTGCCATGTAATGGTACGGGACAGCGTAGCATTAAGTTCCCAGTTTAAGACCCGAGATGGGGATTTCCATATAAAAGGGGTGCTGAGATCCGAACCGACTGCAAAATGACGGTAGAGTCGGCATTAGATAACAACATTAAGCGGATACTGAGTGGCTAGATAGTACCTTGCTATTCTCCTCGAAGCCGATACGTGCAACGACAAGGCCGAGTACGCTAAGACTAAGAGCAACTTTGAACGTCGCAAACCAAGTCGACGCGACGTTGCTGCTTGATTGTTGTTGATTGCCAACCTTTGGCGATTGCCAATTGTGGCGACGATCCTCCCTTCAACTGCTTAGTGACTGCGAGGGAGGTTCGAACCCCAGAGTTTAATGTAATACTTATACAGGTACTTATCGTTACATTACAGTTCATCATGCAACCGATACGCTAAACTTCAAATTCCCATTCGTGGTGAGCCCGGATCAATGATATAGGGGCCCCTAACTTATTCTTGTCGTAATCAAGTTTATTCCCTTCTGATGTTGGCCATCTGGACTGCCTTAAGAAGCGGTCCAAGACCAAGCCAGAACTCTCATCATGACTTTAAACCCGACTTTGGGGGCTATCCTCATAGGCAGCACTTTCGCTAGCATGTAAGTACGAAATCCACCTCATCGTGATAATATACACCGCTCATATCATTTGTAGACTCTATGGTGTCTCGTGCATTCAAGTATTTATATACCACAAGAGGTCTGGAGTGGATTATCCATGGTTCAGGATGTTGGTAAGCCGTAAATGTTCTGAGGGGAGTGTTCAGACGATTCATTGCTGCCGATAGATTTTTGCCCTCTGGTAATTGCAATCGTTTCTTACAATCTCAATTTGAGCATGGCACCCAGCTCACATGCAATAAGGCTTCTCGACACATTGCACACGGCCTTTGTGATGCACGCGGTCTACTTTTATCTCGTCTTGCATTGGGGTGACTCGTCAATGATAAATGCGGTTGTATGGTATGTATACCTTCCTGCCAGTGTTTCCGAGTCATGACGATTGAAACTGTATGCGTCGTGAAGGACCCTACTGGTATGTCGTCAAATTGAAACTATGTCACGAGATTGACACTTTTTACAAGGGGCAAAGTTACATCGTGGTATGACCTTTTATTTCCGACAGGACGCCCCCGAGTCCATGAGCTAAATCCACATACAGGGTGTCAGCGACCTGATTGTCAGATTGTAAGCACTTGTCACCGCACAGTCTGATCACATCTGATCCATGTCACCTTTAGCATATTTTGCAGGCGGGTGTGGATACGTGAGCCCTTGAGAGACAGCATTAAGTTGGCACCATATTTAATCTCCCCGCATTTAGTCACCGGCCGCAACACTATCCTGACGACCTGTATTGTAAGTGCTTACAAGTTAATCATTGCTTAGCATAAACTGAATGCCAATCAGCTCGTGTGCTCCCTCTCGACATCTGGTAAGTACATAAAGACAAATTATTCGAGCCACTTCATTTGTAACCCGTTCAACTAGTCACTATCTTCAGTAAGTCTTTGCCTTTGTGCTGAAGGGAGGAAACTCATTTTAAGGCTTAGTCTTCGCAAGCAAATGGTTCGCGATTGTACATCCATCCACTCCTACCAACGGTATGGTCCCTGCTCCCTTATCTGCCAGAAATGCTCACCCGCACACAACAAAGCTTCTCTACACTCTTCTCTCCCTTGGCTCTCAGCATGTCTCGCGCTTCATTCGTGGCGCAGACACCCAGATTGTCCGCGTGCTCACCAAGCGCGCCAAAGATTCTTTCGATCCTCACAATCTCAGAGATAGAGTTTTTGCCGCTCTCATCCCCATTCTTGTACTCCTGTCAGGAGTCTTTGCCGGATTGACACTTGGCTATATGAGTCTCGACGAGACTCAGCTGAGTGTATTGAGCATCAGTGGCACGACGTATGTCTTGTCTCAATTCAGTGTAAAGATAGCAACTCACCTTACTTGACACCACAGTAAACAGCGTGAATACGCCAACAAGATCAAACCCATCCGCGAAAATGGCCATTTGCTTCTTGTCACTCTCCTTCTAGCGAATATGATAGTCAATGAGACGCTTCCCATCATCACAGAGCCAGTCCTAGGCGGTGGTACCCAGAGCGTCGTTGTCAGCACTGTCCTTATTATCATGTGAGTAGCTGAGGCACACTTCTGTTCGTAATATATTTCGCTTGTGTTGTATTCGCTCTTTCTTTCCTTTCCCAGACTTTTGAGTTGCTTTTCACTTTGTGGTGACGTCACGCGCCAGCGCGCACCCCACTTGCCGTTCTGAAACGCTTTAGCGCCCTTCCTTCCATCATTCCTTTCTTTCGGAAACGCCAAAGCGTGTCCTAAGGAGCGCCTGAGGAGCGCCTGACGGCAAGATTCACAACCCCACGGTCACGCCTCGAAATACAATCTTTGAATTTTTTTAAAATCTTCTTTCAGCATTTTTTGTGTTGACCAGATTAATTTCCTCTCTAGTTTCTCAGAAATCATCCCCCAGTCCCTCTTCACCCGACATGGCCTCTACCTGGGTGCAAAGATGGCTACATTCACGAGATGCCTCATTATTCTTCTAGTTCGTCCCAAATTCACTAAATGTCTGCTCGTCTTTGACGCGCTTCCTTCAGGGTGTCGTTTCATGGCCAGTCGCAAAGCTTCTGGAGTGGGTGTTGGGACCCCACCACGGAATTATCTATCGTCGTGGCGAACTCAAAGAGTTGATCGCTATGCATTCCACCAATTCACCCCTCGGCGGAGACCTCAAGATCGATACTGTCACAATCATCGGCGCAACGCTTGACCTTCAGGAAAAGGTTGTTAAACAGGTTTGTATATGTCGCCCCTCTTCGGCCATATTTGAGCTAATTTTGGTCAAGGCAATGACGCCCATTAAGGACGTCTTTATGTTATCAATCGAGGCAAAGTTGGACTACGACTTGCTGAAGAAGATCGTCCAAACTGGCCATAGCCGTGTCCCTGTATACGAAGAAGTTGACGTGCCTATCTCGACTACGGGTACCCTGTCAAATCATACCCAGAAGATGAAGAAGATCCTTGGCATTCTCCTCGTCAAACAATGCGTTCTTCTGGACCCTAAAGGTACGTTGTTCATTCATTCGTTTTTACTAGCGTCTTGACACGCCCATAGACGCCACTCCCCTCCGTAAGATTCCCCTCAACAAGGTTCCGTTCGTGCCCAATAATGAGCCACTTCTTGGCATCCTCGACAAGTTCCAAGAGGGTGGGAGCCACATGGCCATAGTCAGCAGGTTCAGTGTAGAGAAGGCCATCAGCGTTAAGAAGGCAGTCAAGCGCGGGCTTACACAACGCCTACGCGAGCGCGTCGGAATGGGCGACTCCGACTCGAGCGACGAGGAGAAAGAAATCGGGGGCAACGGTAAACTGCCTGGCGTCAAGGAGGCGGAAGAGGCCACGTTGCGCGATGACGGAGTTGTTGAATACGATTTCGGCTCACTAGGCCAGACTTCCACCATTTCCAAGGCTAAGCTTTCCAGAGGTCGCAGCCGGATGGTACGCACAACCAACGAGAAGGGTATAGAAATGGAAATGGAAGATCTGGCTGAAGAATCGGAGCCCAAGACGAAGAGTGCTAGGTCGTCATTCCAGCTTCCCAGGGCTATGGCCTCTATGTCTGCCTTGGAACAAAGTATGCCTGCGGACGCTGTGCTGGGCAAGGAGGGCGCTGAAGAAGTGAGATATTTCGTGTTTCGTCGCTTCAGCCACTAATGTGAGCACATCCAGTTTTTGAAAAACTTCGACCCAGCCGTCATGCCTCTTGGAATTATTACCCTTGAAGATGTCTTGGAAGGTAATGCTTGCCTGTCTCCCTCCTCACATAGAATTCTGATCTAATGACGACACGGATAGAATTGATCGGAGAGGAAATCTACGACGAATTTGACCCTCAAGGTGCCCGTGGCGATCCCTACCAGGTTCCTCCTAAGACCGAGCCTACCGCTACCCTCGCAGTTCCCGAACCCGCTCACACCGCCGTCGCGAAGCCTCCGACCACAACGCCTCTGTATATGCCTACCGCATTGAAGAGCCTCGGTGGTCTTGGGTTCCTCCGTTCCAGGAGCGCCCCGCCCGTTCCCCGAGATCAAGACACCGACGACGAGAAAGCATCTCCGTTACCCGGCATCCCTGGTGTTGTCAAGGCCGATGACTTGTCTGCAGAGGCCCCAGCTGGGGAGCTACGCCACCCTCTGCCATCCGTCCACCTTGCTCCCGCGCCCGAATCGACGAAACCCTCCCCGCATGCGACCCCAGCGCTGGTGCCTGCGATGAGTGGGTTGCCTGCGCTCCCACTAGAGGCCGTGCTTCTTGATCGCAAGCGCCGTTTGGTCGGGACCGCCAGCGTGGCACCGTCGACGGCGAGTCTTGGAGGCGCCGGTACGAGCACCCCGCCCGAGGCTGCGATGCCCGCGAGAACTGTGACCATGAGCTTGCCGAAGGGGGCGAGATTCAAGAGTAGCCCATTGATCGAGGGCGATGCGATCAGTGAAAAGGCTAATGAGGGATATGAGGATGCTTTCCAGCCCAAGGAATAATGAATTTCTTCGTCTTTGTGCTTCCATCCATGTGTTGGTTGAGCTCTTCTTTTTTTGTGCTGTTGTTGTGTCTTTGGTACCCCCTCCGCCAGTTTCTTTGTTGCCCTGTCATACTGTACCCTTCGTTCACACACGTCTTGATACCTATTCTTTTTCTTTCTTCCAGCTACGTATTTGTTGAGCTCTTCTTTTTTTTTGTGCTGTTGTTGTGCTTTTGGGTACCCCTTCGCCAGGTTCTTTGATCCCCTCCAATACTGTACCGTTCGTTCACACACATCTTGATTGATACCCATTCTGCTTCTTTGGGCTGTATATGCGACGCCCGAGGAACAGTTTCTTTCTTTTTTGTTCTTTCAAGTTACGGTACTTGCAGGTACTCGCCGAGCTCTCTTCATTTTTTCCCTGTCACGGTTGTGTAGTCGCAGTGTTTTTGATCCCCCTCCAAGCCCTTTTATGCCCTGTAAGTAATACTGTACCCTTCGTTCACACTCATGTACGTCTTGATATTCCCTCGCCTTCTCGAGGTTGTATATACGACTCTCCTCTTACGGTACCACAATAATTAAACAATATGTACATACATAGTTGCGAGATGATAAATCAAAGGTGCCAAATCAACCCCCTACTATGATCTGGTACATGATGCTCTGGGATGAATTCTTCCCATTGCCAATCAAACCAAACGGTGCTCTTACATCAATTTATGCATATGTATATAGCTGTCTTCAGCCAATTTTCCGAAAGGCATGGGTGAACGGATGGCTTTAAAACGAAGGATTTCATCTGGAGGAGGGATGAGAGCGTGATAACTAAGGGCATATTTATTATTGAACACCGCAGAGCCGGCACCATATATTCACCGCACAACACATTTGACAACTCAAATGCAATGGCGCGCCCAAAGACAAAAGTTGACAGACCAAGAAAAGGCACTAATACCATATATCATCATCATCATTTTGCTCCTCCTGAGTCCTGGGTAAGTATTCTTATGATCCATTTTACAACGCTTATCCCCCTCCACATCCTACCTATGATCCATATCCAGCTCATTATCCTCCTTATGATTATGGTCACTTGCCAAGATAATATACTCATCAGATTTGTCGTGTCCAAAGTTCTCAGAGCAAAATGATGTGCCATCGAATGATCCCTGCCCGATGCTAGGTTGCATTTTCGGAAATTTGGTGTGACTCGGACATTCGCGTTACATATCATCACAATCGCGAACTTTTTGCATTTGCCTCGGGTATCGTCCGATAGCTTTCTTGGTATTTTAAGAGCATTTTTAAAATACAGATCAACAGACTGGTCGAGTCCGAAGGAGAGATCTCCAAGGGAAAATATTCTAGGAGCAGATAAGGTTTGTATTGCACATCACGGTTACATACTGGTTACATATACCCACAGTATCTCCGGAAGAGGTTCATTGTAACAAGGGGTCTTAGCAGCTCGGCTTTCAGCGCTCAGCGAAAGCACATTCACTTTGGGAAGGCACGCATCCAAAGAAACTCGCGAAAGGAGCATCGCGCGTTTACAAGATAAGATTTTCTTGAGGAACCACGCACTTCACAAAGTTAACGTTAACACGTTTCTGCTCAGAAAATACCCATCATCCTGAAGTATAACTCAACTTCTCTGCTCAGACTCTGATTCAGCTCCTAAATCCCAAGGTGGGGTCGGGTATTATTTATGAGTATTACTCCCAATGTTGCCGAGGAGTCAACCCTTGAGTACTCATTTGGCTGCTCCTTGCTCTTTGATGCTCTGCAGAGGAGCTACCCTGAACAGCCTACTCAGTTGACGTTCTCATGCGTTACTCCCTATTTTAACAGTGGGAATATATATCCGCTGGCACTTTGGTGCTAATCACCGCCCCTCTCCCCCCCCAACAATGGATTACAATGTCAAGCCCCAACATATGGCTGAGATTTACCCTCTCAGAGACCGAAAATTACGTTTTGAAACTCTTATGGTAATTTTCACTTTGCAGTATCGTCTTGTCTTCTTATACATCTTCATTCCTTTGGTTTTTTACAGCTTCATGGCGGAACACCATATAAAGATCCTGCGACAAATGCCAAAGCCGTACCCATCTATCAGACCGCCTCTTTTGTATTCGACACTTCAGCTCAAGGGGCAGCACTGTTCGACACTTCATCTGTAAGCGGGAACTCCAACATCTACTCGTAAGCTATAATTTTGGACGTTTTACGATGAAAAGGACCAACACTTGGCTTTTCAGGCGTATCGGCAATCCAACCGTTGACGTCTTTGAAAAACGAGTAGCATGTCTTGAGGGTGGAATCGCCGCCATCGCCGCCGCGTCTGGACAAGCTGCTCAATTCATGGCACTGACATGTCTCGCCAACGCTGGTGACAACATCGTCTGTAAGTCCTTTCACGATTCACTTCTTTGAACGCTTATCTCATTCTTCCGCTCGTAGCTTCATCATATATTTATGGTGGCACCCACAACCAGCTGAAGGTCCTTTTCAAGCGTTATGGCGTCATGACTAAGTTTGCGCAAGGCGATAGCCCCGCCGCGATGGAGGCACTTATCGACGAGAACACCAAAGCACTCTACTGCGAGAGCATTGGAAATCCGCGATACAATGTTCCTGATATTCCTGCACTTGCCGAGCTTGCTCATCGATATCATATTCCTCTTGTCGTTGACAACACATTTGGCGCGTGCGGTACCATAGCTCGTCCTCTTGATCTTGGCGCGGACATTGTCGTGGAGTCGGCGACAAAGGTATGTTGTACCGACTATGATAAATTTCCACTTGCCAATCAACTTCTCTTATTCCTGCGCTTATAGTGGATAGGAGGCCATGGCACTACCATCGGCGGCGTCATCGTTGACAGCGGTCGTTTCAACTGGGGTGCATCAACAAAATTCCCGGGATTCACAACGCCCATTGAGGGTGACGGTGGGTGGGTCGGAACCAATCTTGTCGGACACACTTTCTGGGATGTACGTACTTGCTCTTCACGACTGATGTACTTGGTGCTGTTGCTCATTCATTGATCTTGGTAGATCTTCGGTGAGAAGTCGTTCACCACCAAACTCCGGTACGACCTTCTCCGCGACCTCGGCGCCTGCCTTGCCCCGCAATCCGCATGGCTTCTGATCCAGGGCCGTACGTAACCCCCCTCCATCCGTTCGCATTTCCAGAGAGTGCTAACCGATAGTGTAGTGGAAACCCTTTCCATCCGCGTCGAGCGCCATCTCTCCAATGCCCTCACACTCGCCCGATACCTCGAGGCACACCCCAAAGTCGCATGGGTATCTTACCTCGGGCTTCCATCGCACGAGTATCACGAAACCGCTAAACGGCTCCTCAAGGGGTTTGGTTGCGTGCTGTCCTTCGGCGTGAAGGGCGGGCGTGGCGATGTCATAGTGGACAACCTCAAACTTCACTCTTCACTGGCGAACATTGGTAGCGTCCACTCGCTCGTCATCCACCCAGCGTCGACTACGCATTCTATGCTCAAAGAGGAGGAGAGGGTCGCGGCGGGTGTGACGCAGGATTTGATCAGGATTAGTGTGGGGACTGAGCATATTGGTATGTTCCCGTCACTCTGTTTGAGTTTCGTGATGTCTGATGGGGTGTGTGCAGACGATATTATTGAGGACTTTGAGATTGCTTTCTCGAAGTTGGAGATACCTACGGTGGAGGGCGAGGCTGCTGCTGCGGTTCCCGCGCCTGTGGCCAACGGGGCACCGAACGGTGTAGCTAGTGAGAAGTCCGTCAACGGGGAGGTATCCAATGAGAAACCGATCATCGTAAATGGGA
>JAFLHD010017770.1:56705-81900 GCA_018856295.1 Blastosporella zonata
CTGTGGCAGCAAGCGGCAGGGGTTCGACTCCCCTTTGGTGTATTTATTTTATTCTGAGGATCATTTTGACGACATGTCCCAAGGCCTCAGCTCAGCATCATTCCCCTCACATCTTGTTCCTCGAGAGATAGAGACGAGAAGAATATTTCTATTATTATCATCAACCTTGGAACGCTGTGGCCGCAACATCGACACCCAAATTCGACTTGGCCAAACCCCGCATCGTCTGCTCCATCTCATCCTCGAAGCCCACACCAGGGCGCAAACCCAAGTGCCTCCGTATCCATAGAGTGATCTTGTTCTTCCAGAAGACGAAGTCAAGGGAAAACATGATGCTTCGGAAGATCAAGTGGTGCCAGTATTCCCGTAGCCGTTGAGTGAACGACAGGTGGCGAGCTTGGGTCAGGGAGCGAGAAGCCCAGAAACCGGTGATCTTGATACGATTTACGGGGGAGCCGAGAGACTGATTGTTTCCTAAGGCAATAATGTCAGTGGAATGATGCTGCGTCTCATCGCTGATAGCTGACCTTGAACCATCCTGGTGGAAGACAATCGGTCAATATGCTGCCCTGAAATTGAAAGAGACAAAAAAGAACGAACCGCATATTTCGAGTCAGGAAAATTATTGCTTTCGGCATGCGGTCAGTGTCAGTCAGGAACTCCTTCAGCCTCTTCTTCATCATCACGCTCAGTTCATACTGCGACATATTTTTCATCGCTTCCCGCTGGGCAGTCTCCCGTTCTCGCCGCTTCCCGCTTTCTTCCTTCGTCTCTCCTTTCCTGGTGTCTGCTCTCCTCAACCTCGTCGGCTTCATCAAAGTGGCGCTAGCAACTAGATCCGGCAGACCCATACCCCACTGGCTGGTCACCTTCTCCACGGCCTCAAAGTCACGGGCCAACATGCCCCTCCACAGATCAACCCACTGCCGTTTGAAATCTTCCTCGACAGCTACGTACAGCCCATGATCAATCAACACGAGTTGCGGTTGCGCTGGCTTTGATGGATTGGGGCGAATGATGATATTTCCAGGATGGGGATCGCAATGGACCCAGCCCCAGTCATACATCTGTGCACTGAACAGTTCAACCATCACCTGCATAATGGCCTTGACACCGCCCTTAAGTGGCTTTGCCGGCATGGAAGATGGCAGCGACGCCGGCGAATCGAGAGGGTTGGGTTCACCCATGAGGGCGCGGATCGCGGGACGGTCGCTGAGTCGGACACCCTCGATCCATTCGGCGGTCATCACCTTCTTGGTGGAGAATTCCGGGTAGACTTTCGGGATATAGACGCTCTCAGCAAGGCGCGGCTCGTTTGCGACAAACTCTGCCGTCTTGCGTGCGTTATTGGCTTCGTTGACAAAGTCGAGCTCTTGGCGCAGGTGATCGGAAACGAAATCTGACCTGGTATAAACATTTATTGGGTCGACGAAGAGCCGGGGTACTCACCGACGACAAAGTAGACGGGAAGATCGAACGCCCAGTGCTCGAACATCCACATGACGGCACGATAGGCACCCAAGTCCCACTCCATTTGGGTAGCCACGTCGGGCTTTTGCACCTTGACAGCAACCCATTTCTCCTCCTCCTCAGTGTCTCCGGGCTGAGGCCATAGCTTTGCACGGTGCACCTGCGCAATACTCGCGCTAGCCACAGCCTGCTCTTCGAATATTTCAAAGACACCACCTGGGCCACAGGGAGGGCGACCGAATTCAGATCGGAAGACATTGTCAACCACAGAATATGAAATTTGAGGCGCATCATCGAACAGCTTGGAAAACTTGGCTTGCATGGGCTTTGGAAGGAATGCAGCATTGGCTCCGATTGCTTGCCTGTCGAAGGGGTTTGTTAAGGCAAATAATTTAAAAGAACGGCCGATACATACCCAATTTTGATATACAAACCACCATTAGACGTGAATAAATTGTACATCCTCTCTGCGACGCGCTCATGAAGCTCTGGGATAAGATCACTCTTCTCAGGAGTGAAGTTGAATTTATAATCTAAGGTGATAGCAGCACACTTCAAACGCGTCAGATGGATTTACACAATTAAAACATCTCCGCTCACCGTCCACAACGTCCTGACATTTCGAGAGACTGCAGATGCATTAAAAGTCCTGTCCACCGTCCACAGCGCCCCAAGACCAGCTACAGTGTACGCTGTCCGTCGAACATATCTTCTCAGATGCGTCGACTGTGGTTTATTTGTGGTTTGAGTGGAGATATAGCGCCGAAATTTTGAGTGAGGTGCGCGAAAAGAGACCCGGGATAGTGCTGGCATAGACAGAATTCTGACTACTGCTAGTTGAGGAATTAAAGGGTAACGAAAGTCGAGTCCATCGGGGTTGTCGAGGGCGGCCGCAAATCAATGCCGACGGAAACTTTTTCGTAGGCCATGACGCATGCATGTTCGGCAGGCCAATGGCATCATATCCTAGCAATGCCATTTTAAAAACAAATAAAGGCCAAATACGACTTCGCTAAGCTAATTTACTACAAAACAACAGGGATAGGATGTCTCTAAAGTCTACTCTAAACCATCCCACATCATTAATGCATAATTAACTGAGCCCACAGGCCGCGCCCATAGCAGCCCATAACCCACATTGCATTCGTGAACAAGGGGAACAGCTCGATCGAGAAGAAGGCCATCACCTAAATCAGGCTTCAGACGCCCAGCTTCCGAGGCGTCACCTTAACACCGATAACATACCTCTTTTGGTGTCTGCCTTGTCCCTTGTTTCAACTAGGACTATATTATAAGCCTTCATTCCATGGTCCTTTTTTTCAGCATCCCTTGTTTTCTGACACCTTTCGTCTAACCGAATCTACCCCTCTCGGGGCTTCACCAAGCCAAATATGCGCTTTGCGCTCGTACTCTCGTTGTTTGCCCTGCTCTGTAAGTTACTATGTCAGAAGATATTTTGCATTTGACCACATCTGACATACACTATAGTTTCTGTTTCTGCCATGGCATCACCTATACCCTTTTCCCCGCCCCTTGACGTCGAGGCCAGGTCTGAGGTAGGATACGACATATAGCCAAAATTCGGTATGCTAATCTGGCCGCAAGGTGGAACCTGCACCTTCAGGATCAGAACTCCCAGCTTCGGTCTCCAAGCGTATTTGCCGCTACAATTGCTTGTAAATGGTAAGTCAACTGCGCAGTATCATTCCAACGATCGATTGTTGATAATATCCAAGGTCCTGATTCTTCCTCTCAGCTTGATGCTTGAGCTGACCATGCCTCTCCACCATGTCCGCCACCAGCACTCCGTATAGCCCTTCCGTTCCATGAGGCATTGCCTCTCCGGTCACTTTTCCTTGATTGATAACTGGTCCTCTTGTTTGATTACAAGCTGAGGTCTCTCAGTGGCAATCCACCACGCTCGTTGTATACTGCCGCTCGCTTCTTCCTTGTATTTATTGCCTGACTGTAGTTTTACCATATGTTCTACCTGCCCCTCTGTAAAGTTTACGTCTGTATCAATAACTCTTCAAGATGTATCGATAGCCCCTTCAACAACTTAGTATGTAATATTCCATGCCGCATTCTTTTTGTGCGTCGCTTCAATTGGAAAATCGGTCATTACACGAGCATGCGATCCGGCCTTCAGGGGTTTATACCAGTGTGGAATTTGATTCTGTCGCACGAGCGCGTGGTGAGGCGGAAGCCTTAAAACAATTTGAGGGGGCGGGATATCGTGCGAATGAATGATCAAAAGCGCATACCATCAGGCTATATGCTTCTTACTTGCTACACTTCACGAAAGCGCAATAAAGTATGTATCCCGACAAGGTAACTACAAACGACCTGCATAATGGGCTTTGTAGGCATTATGTTCCATGAATAAGCTCGAGATAGACATGTGAGATTTTGTGCGGACAAGGCATAAGGCTCTGTGTTGTATTATCGAATAGCAATGAAGGGTTTAAATCAAGCATCCCGACAAGGTAACCACAAACGAATGGCAAAATTTGCTGTGAAGGTAGGAGACGCGTTACATGTGTCCAATTTCATGTCGGAACACCGGGTTAAGCTTGTGTTTATCCAGAGACGTACATATTGGAATTTTGCAGGAGCACACAGTTTTACTGTATCATCAAGTTACGGTCGAGGCGAAAAAAGAACAATCCACCGGTTCAAGTTCGCCGGGGCGGACATAACGGCAGGTCTTGACAGATGTCAACAGTCAGTGTGTGTGCGCAGTGGGCGGTATGGCGATCCCACAGATCCCGGTCCGTAGTTGCAGTCGCATGTCATGCATGGGACAAGATGACCTGGTTATGCCATAGAATACAACACATCGATGGATAGGACAACATGGTAATGGTCGAGCCCAAGGCATCGAGTAACGGAGGCGTAGTCATGTTCCCCTTGTACTGCGTGAAAACGTGTCCCGAAATTGCTTCTATTAGCACTGCATCTTATGCAATTTTAACTTCTCCATCCCATTGGGATGAAAGGAATTTGACAGCCCTTTTGGCTTTCTGTTGCAATTTGTTAACGGCATGCGCAAGTGAAGGAAGCCAAGACAACAAGTGGGATTGTGGTGCCGGTGTCAATTTTGCCCAGTGAGTATAACAAGCCTGGTAAATGACAACAGGTGCCACTACCATGAAGATGCGGTTGCGAATGGTGTTGACGGTGAGAGAAAAGAGTAATTCGGCATCCTCCGTCGGTTCTTGGACACGGCGTTTGAACCACCTCGTCTAACTTAATAAGTTTAAAAAATCTACGCAGCGAGTAAGTAAGTCACAAGCCAACATACAGCCCAACGCACAGCAAGTCCCCAAACAAAAGAAAGGAAATGAATGAGGGATCAAGGAAAAAACAACAAGTCCGGAGTGTGAACATCAGTCGGTATGCATAATACATCCAATCCTTCACATCCATAATGCTTGGCCCAAAGCTCAGCCGCGCATTTTCTTAGACAGAGGCTGCTTCGCCTGAATCCTGCTATATGGCCTTCTCTTCCCCATTGACTTGCTTGAGGGCATCGTCTGCGCGCTGGAGATCGCGTTCGCTGAGGCTGGAGAAGATGCCACCGCCCGGAGTGCTCGCGCCGCTCATGACGGAACCGGACCGTGAACGCACTTTCATCACCAGGGGGCTACAAAAAATTGCCTGTTAGTTGTCCTGCATCTTACTCCAACCACGAAGAGAAAAGGACGCACAAGGGGTAAGAATCGTCCTCGTCTTCACCCGATGGCCACTGGTATCCACGGTAGTCGCTTGTCTTTAGTCCCTGCATCTGCAAAACATATATTGTTAGTGGAATGAAGGGCCCGAGATGCACAAAAGCGCGAGACCAAGAGACACGTACCTCCTCCGTCAATGTACCCATATCCCCAGGCGTTGCCGCGCCCCTCAAACTCGGGCTCGGCGGCATGCTAACGGTGGCCCGTTCTGAGGCACCAAAGTACCCACCCTCCGTCGCCTCATCCCACTCCGCCTCGGTACCGTCGCCATGATAGAACGCATCCGGATACGCACGCCTCAATGCGAGCTGACGCGCCTTGCTGTACTCAACGCCAAGGTTCTTCCAGTCCAGCAACGGGCTGAGCCGCTCGACGCGATTGCGCTGGTTGATGCGCTGCCTCCTCGTTTTGTTGCAGAACGAGAACATGTCATTGGTGAGCTGCGTCACCGAGTCCTCGACGCTCTGCAGTCTCCGGTCGACGATGTAGCAGCCCTCGTCCTGCGGGCGGTCAAGGAGGTCCTGCATGAAGCACCCGAAGCCCGAAAGGTTAGTCGTAATAGATGGGATACCCATAACTGTGCACTCCGCAGGCGTGTATCCCCACGGCTCGTAGTAACTCGGGAATACACCAAGATGGCACCCGCGCACGAACTCCTCATAGTCGAGACCCAGGATTGGGTTGTTCGAGTTGAGGAAGTCGGGGTGGAACACGATCTTGACCCTGTCGCTGGCGTCATTGAAGAGACGCACACGACGGATTTGGTTTATGATCGGGTCGTTGGCATCATCGGCCATGTTGTGCGTAGTTATAGGAGGGAGAGAATTGCGCTTCAGGGCAAATATACGACGTTTGAGGAGGATGAGATCTTCTGACGAAAGAAGGGTCTCCGGAAGAGGGGCGGGGGCGTCCCTGTAGAAAAATGCTTCAGTAGGAAGGGACGGGGCAAGCAATGTAACATACCCATGGACACGCGCAGCGTGATCGAAGAGCCGCTCGCCTATGCGCTGCTGAATCTCAGTAACAGCATCACGAAGCTGTTTGGTGACGGCCTGGCCCTTGAGAGCCTCCACGGTGTAGGAGTGAGTGGATGCGGGCATAATGATGAATGCGACCACAGTGACGGTGGACCCTGACTTTTGCAAGCGGTGGTTTAATCGGGCAAGGGACTCGATGAACATGTCGACGCCCTTGTTGCGGTATTCGTAGCGGCCAGCTGTGAACATCTAGGAGATTGTTATGTGAGATGTCAAAGAGGTGGTAGAATGGGGAGGAAATGAAATGGAAAACATTTGAATGCAAGGACGAAATCGAGGACGCAAAAATTGGGTAGTACGCCGTCCGGTTTACGCTTAAGAAGATGCTCGGACTCGTACGCGGTGATATGTGACACCGTAGTGAAGACGTCGGCGCAATGGGTAGCCGAACGCTCGATGCAGTACCGGTGATAGATGCCACGCTTCCCGGCTTCATGGTCGACATCGAAGTACTGTAGATTGTTGTAAAAGTCGACAGAGCCTGCGCAGAGGTAACGACCAAGGAGGGTAGCGTGTGTCGTGAAGACGGTGGTAACATCGATGTGACGTTTGCGACACAGGGGTATCGCGACACCGGCTTGCCACTCGTGAAAGTGGGCGACGACTGCGGTTGTAAGTTGGCGCGCGACGTACTGAAAATAGTTAGAGGGTGTCGGGCACAACCTTAAGAAGAACACACATCACCGAGGAACCAGGCGACGAGGTAGCCAAAGACGATGGCCTCATTCGTCTCGTGGTCGTTAGGTGGGCTCGGAATTCCAGCTAGATTCCACAGATCGCCTTTCCACTCGTCTAACCGTGAATATTGCGAGGTCGTGTCGAACAAAAGGACATGAGGATTTCCTTCGATGAGCCAGCGACCGTACAGGGCCTTGACTCCCTGTTGGCGCATGTTCTCGAGAGTGGCGGCAAGATGAGGATCTGTGGGCTCGGTGGGCTCTACTTCCATTGGGGCTGTCTTGTACGACAATGGGCCAATGAGACAGTATCTGTCACCAAATTCGGAGACGGTGACGGGGACCTTTGTTTTAATAACTGTGTAGATACCGCCAACCTTGTTTGCGACCTCCCATGCGCACTCGAAGAGCAGAGGCTGGGAGACATCGCGGGGTGGCGCAGAGGAATCAACGGCCGTCTCACTGGTCGATGTGGTTGACATGGATGTTGGTGGAAGCAAGCGTCGGTCACTAAAAGCTCATGATAGAAAACTATTATCAGTATGACGTCATCCCCATCTCCTGTGCCTAATTTTCAAGGGCGACTTCTGAATTCGGGCAACCTTACACGTACTTAACACGTAAACGATAACGATCCAGGCAACATTGCAGAACATGAAATTTTCACCAAAAAAAAATCAATTTGAAACGCTGAGTGTTGCTGGAAACATAAACTAGCATTTTGATCGTCAATTTGTCTGATGGTGGCCCTCATGATGCATCACTCCAAAACGCCAGGGGACAGACCCAAATTCTCAGCAAATTCAGAGGCTGATAACCAGAAATGAAACGTTTTTTTTTCTCGCTTCCCAGGGAGAAACACTTGTTATCCATGAAAGGAAGTTCCGTGACGGAGGCCGGCGGATTCAGAGCTAAGATGAATGAATACTGGGGTCTCAAAAATTGCTGCCCAAGTAGTGGTGCTCACTACGCACGTTTTCCACAAAATTCCTTGATTTTCATGAACGCGTCGCGTTACATAGGCTGCCAGACCACGTGCCCGCGAAAAAGTCTCCTCGTCGTCGGTGCTCGCTGGTTCTCACATTTCCGTCTTCTATTCTGCCTGTATCATATATGTCTCGATTGACGTAACAGTTCCCGATAACATACTCGCTTCGTGACCAGAATCAGTGGGTCGACATCTCTGGCTCCGTGCTCACCATAAACTCGCATCGTCCCCCGCTCGTTTATGAAACTTGTTTTGTATGTCAAATAAAACCTCCTTGGTTATTTTGGTAGGTGAGCTTCAGGAGAACAAGGAAGACATTGCTTCGAAGCCAGTTGCAAGCGCTATTAGCACTCTTCAAAGCGTTCGTAGCATTCATCTTGTTATCGGCACCATTTAAGCTGATTACGTAGCCACTTGACATTCGTCCAAACCAAATTTGACAAGATTACCTCACAAAACTCCCCGAAATTGTCGTTCTTTAAAGAAGGCATGTTTTATCAAGTAGGGGTAAAGCGATACCAAAGGAATATAACAAAAATCAGTCAAGGAACAATACATTGGTGAGGAGGAAGGACGCACACATAACCGAGTGCGCGAAACCGAAGCTGGTCAATTCGTCACTTTGAGTTTACAATTTCCTGCATAGGTTGTTGACGTGGAAAATTGAATCAGAAAAAAGATGCATAAAAAATGAGAAGACAGTCGACGTTCGGTAATACTGTGAGGTATCTATCGATGGAGCTCAAAGCGTTCTCTAGCCGTCTGATTCCGCCGGATGTCCTCAGCCTTCAGTTTCGCATTCAACGCAATAAAGAGATTGCGCGCATAAGTTTCTCCAACCTGGTGGCCATTTAGAGGCGTAGACGGAAGGCGATTTATCAGAAGGACAGACCTTGACGAGTTCCTTCAATTGCGAAGATGTGAGTTCGCCAGGACCAAGCATCCGCATTCCTTGTACAACAGCGGGGCCTGCATCTTCGAATGAAACTACCAACAGAAGTTTCAATGGCGAAGCCGCCTCCTCCTGAGCAGTCGCATCGAGGAAGTGTGTGGGTGCTTCCTGAGGTGAGGGTGAGTCCTCGGCGTGGCGCCAGCATTGGAGCACTCACAAGATTAAGTGTAACCGCGACTGGCCAACGATTCCGGCCGTCCAGCACTTCTCCCTCATCCCAGAAGTCTGGCAACTCGAAGTCTGTCGCTTTGGGTATCACAAGCGTGTTGAACCCACTCCGCTCCTCCTCATCAACATCCATGTCTGCTTTACCACCCTCCACGCCCTTGGACCCTTTGCGTGCCTTGTACTCCACACCACGCGTTCGTGGAACGTGAGTGTCCCATAGTGCAGCGCGTGAACTCATGAAGATCGCGTCGATAACGTTGCCTGCGTCAGACAGGACTAGGACGTCGAGGTTTAGCAGCCATGACTTTTTGTTTTTGAGAATGCCGAGATTGTGTGGATGGAGAGATGAATGTGAGAGAGTTTGGTGTAGTAGAGATGTAAGGTCTGCTTGAAGGTCGTCGAGCGCGCCAGAGGAGAGGTGAGGGTATGCGGAGGGTGAGCTAGCTTTACGCACTCAGTGATGGGCACTTTTTTAACGAGATGAAATAAACAATTACCATGATACGGTACACACAATACGGCCTCCATCTCTGCCGTCACTATATTCGTCGATTGACTCGACCTCTAGCTTCACAGCAGCGACGACCTCAGTGCCGCCGCCTCCGCCATGTGTGGTTCTGCCGATATTTAGGCGAGCACTTCCGTTCGCAAGGGGTGCAATGCCGGTTTCGAGAGCCACTGAACGAAAGTCAAGAAGAGCACGACCATCTGCGCGAGAAGGAGGCGAGGCAAGGAAACCGGCCTGGATATAGGATTTCTCGGCCTTGGAGAGGGACAACATTTTGTGGTCGGAGATTGATCCGAGGTCCGACTGATAACTTGGTCTTGTTTTCCACTTGCAATGCTCTATCCAGGTTCGATTTCGCGTAATAACATCATCGGCCGAGCTAATTCAGTTCCTGATAGCTTCCAGTCACGTTCGAAAGACATTTGAGCAGCTTGTGGCGCTCTTGCCTGCTGCGGAGAAATCAAAGGTGAGCGTTTTCCCTGATCGGTCACCCACGCTGACTCTTTTGTAGCCACAAGTCTTACTTTTAGCTGGCGAGAGCACTGGTTTCCGCCATGACACTGACCGCGAACTTGTTTTCCGTCAAGAGTCTAATTTTTACTACTTGACGGGCTGTACGGTGCCCTCTTCGTTCTTGCTTGCGGCATATCAGCCCGGAACATCGCTGGAGCAGAAAACCTCCGTCGTTCTCTTCATTCCAGAGGCGAATGAAGACGACATAATGTGGTCTGTCCCGCCGCCGTCGCTTGCAGCGGCTAGTGAATCACATGATGTCACTCGAGTCGACCATCCGCAATCTCTGCAAGAAGCTCTCGCAACACTCCTCACAGCCCTCCCCGGCGCACTGTTACACACACTTCCCCGCAACTCACCTCTCTATCCAGCACTTCCCGAGACTTACTCCGTTTATGCTCTTGCACAAGAGTCAATCGGCGTCACAGATCACTACCTATTTACTGCCCTTCACAATGCACGCCTCACCAAGGACGCGTATGAGGTTGAAGCGATTCGACGTGCAAATGCAATCAGCTCTCGTGCACACGAGGTCGTAATGCGGGTTCTTGGTCAGGCTATCAAAGCTGGAGTACGACAAGGAGCTGCGGCTGCCGATCGTCCGCTCTTGCCTGGCGAATGGCTTATCGAGAAAGAGGCTGAGGCCGAGGCCGTGTTCGTCGCCTCCTGCAGGCGCGAAGGGTATGTCGACATTCCCTCTCACTTCAAATGTCGACTCACAGAATACACAGTGCTGTGCACCAAGCATACCTCCCTATTGTGGCCGCCTCCACCCGCGCGTCAACGCTACACTACTGCTGCAATGACCGCGAGTTTTCCTGGGGCCCGGTCGCGCCTCATGACCACCACAATACTTCAGCCTTCGCCTCCGAAGAGAAGCAGATCTTGCCCCAGGTTCTCCTCATCGACGCAGGTTGTGAATGGGACTGCTACGCCGCCGACATCACACGCACGATGCCTGTCGGCAACGGCGGCAAATTCACTCCGGAGGCACGCGCTATCTACAGCCTGGTGCTCGAGATGCAGTACGCCTCATTTGCCCTGCTCAAGCCCGGCCTGCACTGGGACGAAGTCCAGCTCATCTGCCATCGCACGCTCATCCGCGGGTTCCAGCGCCTGGGTATCTTCCGCAGTGGTGCGGAGCACACCGAGGAGGCCATCCTGGCGTCCGGACTCGGAGCTGCGTTCTTCCCGCACGGCGTCGGTCACTCGCTTGGGCTCGATGTCCACGACGTCCCGTCCGTTTCGAAGCCCACAGATGGGGCTGGGAAAGTCACCGTGTTAGGGGATGGAGCCAAGGAGGGGGGCGAAGGGAAGTGGGGCCCTGCTAACTTGTACAAATATCTGAGGCTTAGGCGCCCCCTCGAGCAGGGCATGGTCGTCACCGTCGAACCCGGAATCTACTTCTCCCCTCACCTGTTGGGACATGCGCAGGCGTATTCGTCTCCCTTCGTGAACGTAGAGGTGCTGAAACAGTACGAGTCCGTGGGTGGAGTGAGGATTGAGGATGTCGTACACATCACCGAGGACGGCTACGAGAATCTCACAACGGTGAGGAGCGATGTGGAGTGGCTGGAGGGAGTGTGTTCAGGAGTCCTCTGAGCGGCACGAGGGGAAATCAAGCGATATCAATATATGAACGGCCGATTTGAACATGCTGTTATCCGACTTTGTTTCCTAATCACCAGATACTCATACGATATTCATACGTCGGCTTTACTCTCTCGTCAACTGTCGACGAGACCACTGATAATACGTATCATTCTTGCAATAATTCCAACAGGCCGCGTGCTTCATCCGGGAGTGCAGGCGGTAGGCGTTGTAGCAGAGCTTTGTAAAAGTGACATTGTTGAGCTGGTCGGGAAGAGAGCAGGGCCATCCACTACATCTGGCTGCCCTCCATCTACCTCCAGTTGGTCAAACAAGCAGCTGTCCCAAAGGCAAGGCAATTGTAGGCTAAGATGTGGCCCCAAGGTTAGAGAAATCCGCAATGTCCGATCACTTGATCCATCCAGACCAGTTCCAGACTTTTGCAAAGTTACAGTTGAGATTTGGTAAGTAGTGTACCTCGGCCGAAATTCACGGACGACAGTGCTTGGCGCTTGGCGATGGCAACCAGGATGGCAACTTCTCGTAAGTTACCGCTAGCGGAACCATTGAGGAAGGTTGATATGAGTATGTAGTCCAAGTCATGGAATTCAGCCTTTGAACTGGTGTATGGGCATGTTCCTTGACAGTCTCTGAAGTCGAGTCAAACTTTCAAGCAGTCAGTATGAGGTACGACAACAGCCATTTTACATGTTGAAGCATCTCGGTCGATTGGAAAGAACTTGGTCAACAGTAAGCACCAATTGAACCGGTCCTAGGATACTCAATGAATTAATGAGTACTTATGCCAAAGCGAGCATATATATTCCGGTGATTCTGAGCAAGACAGAGACTTGAAGAAAGCCGAAGATAACCGCAGACGAAAGGTCGGAACACGGAAGGCCTGATTCCGGACCGCCACTCCGACTCCGCATAATGATCATTGCTTTACCCGCCAAATTAGGGGGCGCCACTTGGCACTGGGCTAAAAGCTCTCTCAAATTCCCTTCCACCACCAATTTCGAGCGCAGTCTGCTGCTATCAAAGTCATGTCGTTTCTCCGTGTCGAAGGAACCAAGATCGTCGATGAGGAAGGACGCCAAGTTGTTCTACGGGGTGCCGGCCTCGGTGGATGGATGATGTACGTACTCTTTTTATCGAGCTGCTTGCCATCTTGTGGGATGCGCTACTCCAATTCTGGAACCAATACGATTGAATATGAACGCGATCTGATCAATTTTACAGGATGGAAAACTTCATCTCAGGTTTTGTGCATATCTTCTCTAAACCTGATGATGTACTGACAACGTATTATTGATAGGATTCCCGGGTTGTGAATTCCAGATCCGTGAAGCGCTCGCTGAAGTCCTCGGGGATGCGAAATCAGACTTCTTTTTCGACAAGGTGTGCTTGATCTGCAGTGGCAGGGCTTGATGTTTGATGATCTGACGCGCGCGTTTCCAGTTCCTCGAACACTTCTTTGCAGAGGAGGATGCAGAGTTCTTTAGATCTCTGGGTTTAAATTGCATACGTATTGCAGTCAACTATCATCACTTTGAAGGTGCGATCTCTCAACTTTTCTGCTCACAACCATCTGACGCGATGGTAACAGACGACGAAAACCCTCGTGTTTTGAAGGACAATGCCTTCAAGCATCTTGATCGTGCCATCGCTGCCTGTGCAAAGCACAATGTATACACAATCATTGATTTGCACTCAGCACCGGGTGGGCAGAGCGGTGGGTGGCACGCCGATGCTGGCATGCACACACCCCAGTTCTGGAGACATAAAGACTTCCAAGATCGTGTCGTCTGGCTGTGGAAAGAGCTTGCCACGCGTTATAAGGACAATCCTTGGGTTGCCGGCTACAATCTGCTCAACGAGCCCGCGGATCCCACTCCCAATGCCCAAGGTCTCGTGAACCTGTACGACAGGCTGTCGGTGGCTATACGCGAAGAAGTGAAGGACGAGAAACACATCATATTCCTGGATGGAAACACGTTCGCGACAGATTTCAGTGGATTCCCCGATGATGTCAGAGATGGAGGTCGCTGGGCCAACACCGCGTTTGCGATTCACGACTACGCGGTGGAAGGCTTCCCTGGCGAACGCGGAGAAAACTATGAAGGCACCCCCGAAGAGGTTGCCGTGATCAAAGCTAAGTATGAGAGGAAGAGGAAGTGGTGCGACGAACGGGGGCTTTGTGTGTGGAATGGAGAATGGGGTCCCGTCTATGCGAGGAAGGAGTATGAAGGAGATGCGACGGAGGCGATCAACAAGCGCAGAGAGGGCGTGTTGCGGGATCAGCTGGCAATTTACAAAGAGGTATGTCCATCCATATTCTTTGTTGCGTCGTGCTCATTGGGTTCAGGACAATCTGAGCTGGTCGATCTGGCTCTACAAAGATATAGGCTTCCAGGGTATGGTGTACGTCTCGCGCGACACCCCGTACATGCAGCACTTCCGCGATTTCCTGGCCCGGAAGCACAGGCTTGCGGTTGACGCTTGGGGCAAAGATGACACGCATGTGAAGCACATCTACGCGCCTATTGAGACACTCCTTCGGGAGTCGGTAGCGGATGAGGCATACCTGAAACTCTACCCTCCTATCTGGAGCGTGACGGAGCGCATCACGCGCATTTCACGAACGATGCTCGTGGCCGAGTTCCTCGTGAAAGAATGGGCGGAGATGTTCAGGGGCATGGACGAGGCTAGGCTAGAGGAGCTGGCTCGGAGCTTCCGATTCGAAAACTGTGCAAAGCGAGAGGGGCTGAATCGCGAGTTGAGGAAGAATGCAGGGTTGGAAGCGTAGAGATCGAATGGTCGCAATATTAATGTGATGAGCTCAGTATAGCAGCAGATAATGTCAAGTTACTTGAGGGTTACCGTAATTATTATAAGTAGCAATCCTCGGGTGTTCCAGGAAGGTAGAATAGATGTTTACCTGGCGTCGTATATACTTACTGATCGTTGGTGGTTTCATGTGCCGACTTCTGTCGTCAGTCAGTATATATTTGTGTTCTGCTGGCTTTAATTGGATTTTCATCCACCCATGTGGGCCACTGGTTGTGGGGCAAGATCAGCGCAATGCGATATCTGCCTGATTAGGATAGTTGTCAACGTTGATGCGTGAGTGACACAGCGCCCCACCAAACAGATTTTCGTTTCAGGTCCATCACAAAACACAGGATTTCGCAATGGATTATTCAATTTCCGAGCGCGATTACCCTGAATCATCATCGTATCAGGATTAGCGAAATGGTGACCAACTTTGTTACAGGAGCTGTTGCTGCCTACTTTTCAACCTTTAAACTCAACCTCAACGGCGGTTGAGGAATCCCTGCTGAGTCCCTTGAAATCTGCCGCAGTCTGGAACTGCCTCGTCTCCCTTGCCTCTCTGTCGCCGTCGCCGCTCATGTTCAGAAAGCACGTCCCCGACTTGGATTCGCTGGAGTCTCCGTTGATTTCTGCGAATCCCTTTGGCTCAATTCTGGGTGTGGTGCCTGGTAGCGCCCTCGCAGAACGGATTTTCAATGACCCAGAGTCATGGCATGGTGCGGATGACGACGATGGGGACCTTAAAGATGTGGAGGTTATGACATGGCTCGCCGACGAGGTTGAAAAATACGACGTCAATGCCGACGAGCTGCGCCTCTCCCCCGTTGATCGTGATGTAGACCTCATGCTTAAGCCGTTTTCTGAAAGGTTTAAACTTTCAGCTACCCCTGGGTCGGAAAAGCATACGAACTGGGAGGGCATAGCGAAGGAGGATAGAATGCCATTGCTCCCTCTCTTCGATCACACGTCTTTGGATTTGAGCCTGAACGTGGACCTTCGAATGTCGAAGATTTGGGATGCCAAAGGAAAGATGTTCCACTCCGTTCAGTCTCCTACCAACGAGGCGAAGACGCATCCGTCTGTTCCTGACAACCCGCGACTCGCAGCCCCTCCTGCACTTGATCTGGGTTCAGCGGATAACACACTCTCTCCCATTCTGTCACCACTCTCCGTCGCATCTGCATCTACCACGTGGAGTATCCTCGAATGGTATGGTGTCCATCCCAATACACCTCGGGTCACTGGTCGTGTGCCCATCCTCACTCATTATCCTCCCACTCCCTATCATTCAAAGCCCCCAGCTCTATCATCCCTGCGTGCTCCTTCATCCCCTTCAGCCAATGCGACGGTCATCTCACCGCCATCTCCCCCACCAGAGAAGACTACGCCGCCCGTGCCCGAATCTACATCAATCCGTCGGTTACCCGTGATTCCTGATCCTGCTCGTACCACCTCATCGCCATCGCCATCACCAGCCCCCACACCACCGCGAATAAGGTCTCCCGAGCGAACTCCAGAGCGAGCGAAGTCTTCCAATCAGACTTCCGCTCGGACCCCAAATGGATCTGCCACAACCCCCCGACGAACTCCCCGTGGATCTGCGACGCTTCCTACCCCATCAGCCTCACCAGACCCCTCCAATTACTCCCCCAACGTGACACCAATTCGGTCGGGCAGCCTGTTCATCCGCTCGCCACCTGCAGGCCCACGGCCTCGTTCGGGCACGAATAGCAGAAGACAGCGCCAAGCAAGTGGACGTGACTCCCCTTCCGCAATTGTCATCGCACCTGCACCTGCACCCACCCGTGCACGTAAGCCCACCCCGCCGCCCGGCCTCCGTCTAGCAGTGCCCGCTTGAACTCGCCTCCCGTCTCTATGGTCAAAATCCGTTGTCGTGTTTTTATTCCTCCAACGTCGACGTACCTATTTATTCCAGAGTTTTCCCGCACCAGACATTGGGAGTGGTACATTATTTCCAAAACACTCCGCATCGCATCGCACCTCAGCTCACACTAATTGCAATTGTATTTTAGTCTTCTAATCATCACCCTCTCTCATTTGTCTGTCTCGCTGTGCCTCCCTCTCTCTCTCCCCCTGTAAACATACATATACACTTATACTATACTATGTGTTATGCCAATATCAGATCTCTATAAATTGGGCACCAAATTTAAGCATCGGCATGTCCTGGGAAATCTTCACCAACATGCAAAGCGCCATCCATATGTAGTACGCATTGCAATTGTCCTGAATTTGAATCGGGGCATCTAGGCTATAAGACATCAACGCACATGCTACAACTACATTATGACGGAAAACACCACAGGCAACGGTCCCAGGTATGTGAAAGCGGGAACTTATATGGTATGATATCTAACAGCCCCTTTCCCCAGAGATGCGGTAGAAGCTGCTTCAAAGACTTGAAGTCCTGGAACAGGGTTCTCTCCCATACAAAGCGGCGCAACTCCCTACGATCCGCCATGATGCAATCAATGTCACGCCAGTTCTGGTGTGTAATTTTTTGCTTTATCACTGGGTCTGCCGTCAGCTCCAAGACGGAAATACGTGGCGGGAGGGTGGCAAGAACGCGAACTAGCCAAATTCCAAGCTCATCCCTGCCCATGGTGTTGATTCGCAGGCTGCGCAACTTCTGGAGATGGCTTAGGTCAAGGTAGACTTGTGATAGATCAAGTTCGATGCAGAAATGAAGCTTTTCGAGATGTGGCAAGGAGTTTAGGCATTTCTGCAAGTCTCCTTGTTGACCTATGAGCCTGATGTGTAGTATTCGAAGGTGGGCCAGAAATTGACAGGACAGTGGGATAGCCTGATTCACATTCCCCACCATCAGACCGTCCAAATAACTGGGGCTCTCTGTCGATGGTGATGGAGGATCGGGGAGAGTGGTACCGTCCCCGAAATTCAGTGATCTCTCGAGATTCGAGATTCTGAGGCATCGAAGATGAGATAAATGACGGATAAAGGTAGTAGGAAGGTAGAGTCTGTCGTCTAAGGATAGGTCTTCGCATGTAGGAAGGCAGATAACGCGGCGAAGGAAGTCCCTTAGCTGAATGTGCACCTCATCCCAACTGGGATGTACATGACCATGGCCACGCTCCAGCGAGACGATTTTTACATTATAGAGGATGCGCAGGACGTCGCACGCAGAGTCGACATCTGAAATGTTTGACAGTCGAACGCGTAGGCGCACGATGTGAGAAAGGAGCCGTGGGTTTTTAGACAGCGCTGCAAATAGGCGCGCCTGTTTTGAGGGCGTCCCAATGTCAAGGTTGACGGAGGTGAAGAGGCTTCTTTGAGCAGGTTCACGAAACGACGAGGAAACCATGCTACAGACTCGGAGCGTGCTTTTATCCCCCTTTAGGTAGCTGATGACCTCCGTAATAAGTTCTTGAGGAACCACCGCCATGTCGCTGGGTGCTTGAGCTTGGATGTGGCGAGTATGATGGCGAGAGGACAAGAGATCGATTGTGGCTTTCGGAAAGTTCCTGCAGTTGTGATCGCAAGATCACTACCGCATGGGCACAAACGTCACTCATCGCCATGTGCGTCAAGTTAACGGTCAAGGATGAGGATGGCAAGACAGACTGCAAAGATCATCGTCGGTTAACGCTTCGGTACCAGGACCGCTGATGCAGCACACCTGGATCGTTACATACAACGGCATGATTGCCCGGGTCACTCGGATCGTCGAGAAATATTTCTCCCGCCCTTCAAAAGCTTCAATATACTATCATTGATCAATCGGTATCTTATTATAGCGTAATCGAGGGATGGCTGCGAGGTACTGGTCAGAGAACAAACATCGAAGGAGACGCAACGGGTTATAATGCTTCGCAAGGCGTGAGAGCAGTTCGACTACCGCATTATATTAAGGATACGGCATCATGTATAGTGCGCATTGCAATTGGCCCGAATTCGAATCGGGGCATCGAGGGCTATAAGACATCAACGCACATGCTACAACTACATCATGACGGAAAACACGACGGGCAACTGTCCCAGGGCTGTGAAAACGGGAACACATATGGTATCATATCTAACAGCCTCTTTCCCGAGAGCTGCGGTAGAAGCTGCTCGAAAGACTTCAAGTCCTCAGACAGGGTCTTGGACTCCCATACAAAGCGGCGCAACTCCCTACAATCCGACATGATGCAATCAATGTCATGCCACTCCTTATGTGTAATTATTGTCTTTGACGCTGAGTCTGCCGTCAGCTCCAAGACGGAAAGACGTGGCGGGAGGGTGGCAAGAACGCGAACTAACCAAACTCCAAGCCCAGCCCTGCCCATGATGTTGATTCGTAGGCTGCGCAACTTCTGGAGATGACTTAGGTCAAGGTAGACTTGTGATAGATCAAGTGCGATGCAGAAATGAAGCTTTTCGAGATGTGGCAAGGAGTCTAGGCATTTCTGCAAGTCTCCACGTTGACGTATGAGCCTAATGTGTAGTATTCGAAGGTGGGCCAGAAATTGACAGGACAGTGGGATAGCCTGATTCACATTCCCCACCATCAGACCGTCCAAATAACTGGGGCTCTCTGTCGATGGTGATGGAGGATCGGGGAGAGTGGTACCGTCCCCGAAATTCAGTGATCTCTCGAGATTCGAGATTCTGAGGCATCGAAGATGAGATAAATGACGGATAAAGGTAGTAGGAAGGTAGAGTCTGTCGTCTAAGGATAGGTCTTCGCATGTAGGAAGGCAGATAACGCGGCGAAGGAAGTCCCTTAGCTGAATGTGCACCTCATCCCAAATGGGATGTACATGACCATGGCCACGCTCCAGCGAGACGCTTTTTACATTATAGAGGATGCGCAGGACGTCGCACGCAGAGTCGACATCTGAAATGTTTGAAAGTTGAACGCGTAGGCGCACGATGTGAGAAGGGAGCCGTGGGTTTTTAGACAGCGCTGCAAATAGGCGCGCCTGTTTTGAGGGCGTCCCAATGTCAAGGATGATGGAGGTAAAGAGGCTTCTTTGAGCAGGTTCACGAAACGACGAGGAAACCAGGCTACAGGCTTGGAGCGTGCTTTTAGCCTCGTTTAGGTAGCTGATAATCTCCGTGATAAGTTCTTGAGGAACCACCGGCATGTCGCTGGGTGATTGAGCTTGGAAGCGGCGAGTATGATGGCGAGAGGACAGAGATCGATTGTTCTGGCTTTCGGAGTTGTGATCATTACTCGTCATCTTCCCATCACCATGGGTGCGTCAGGTTACCGGTCAAGGATGTCGATGAGGATGGCAAGACAGACTGCAAAGATCATCGTCGGTTAACTCTTCGGTCATACAAGGTACCAGGACCGCTGATGCAGCACACCTGGATCATACATACATACAAAGGCATGATTACCGTCACTCGGATCGTCGAGAAGTATTTCTCCCGCCTTCAAGCTTCATATACTATCATTGATCAATCGGTATCTTATTATAGCGTAATCGAGGGATGGCTGCGAGGTACTGGCCAGAGAACAAACATCGAAGGAGACGCAAAGGGCTTGGCAAAGGCTTATAATGTTTCGCAAGGCGTGAGAGCAGTTCGACTACCGCATTATATTAAGGATACAGCATCATGTAGTGCGCATTGCAATTGGCCCGAATTTGAATCGGGGCATCGAGGGCTATAAGACATCAACGCACAAGCTACAACTACATCATGACGGAAAACAATACGGGCAACTACCCCAGATCTCTGACTCGCGCTCAAATGGTATGATCTCTAACACCCTCTTTCCCGAGAGCTGGGGTAGAAGCTGCTGCTCGGGATGCAAGTCGGGGGACAGGTACCTCCACATCCAGGCAAAGCGGCGCAACTCCCTATAATCCGCCATGATGCAATCAATGTCATGCCAGTTCTGGTGTGTAATTATTGTCTTTGACGCTGAGTCTGCCCTCAGCTCCAAGACGGAAACACGTGGCGGGAGGGTGGCGAGGACGCGGACTAGCCAAATTCCAAGCTTAGTCCTGCCCGTGGTGTCGATTCGCAGGCTGCGTAACTTCTGGAGATGGCTTAGGTCAAGGTAGACTTGTGATCGATCAAGTGAGATGAGGAAATGAAGCTTTTCGAGATGTGGAAAGGAGTTGAGGCATCTCTGCAAGTCTCCACGTTGACGTATACGACCAATGTGTAGTATTCGAAGGTGGGCCAGAAATTGACAGGACAGTATGCCAAGTGGGAAAGGCCGAGTCACATCCCCCACCATCAGACTGTCCAAATAATTGGGGCTCTCTGTCGATGGTGATGGAGGATCGGGGAGAGTGGTACCGTCCCCGAAATTCAGTGATCTCTGCAGATTCGAGATTCTAAGGCGTCGAAGATGTGATAAATGACGGATAAAGGTAGTAGGAAGGTAGATTCTGTCGTCTAAGGATAGGTCTTCGCATGTAGGAAGGCAGATAACGCGGCGAAGGAAGTCCCTTAGCTGAATGTGCACCTCATCCCAAATGGGATGTACATGACCATGGCCACGCTCCAGCGAGACGCTTTTTACATTATAGAGGATGCGCAGGACGTCGCACGCAGAGTCGACATCTGAAATGTTTGAAAGTTGAACGCGTAGGCGCACGATGTGAGAAGGGAGCCGTGGGTTTTCAGACAGCGCTGCAAATAGGCGCGCCTGTTTTGAGGGCGTCCCAATGTCAAGGTTGATGGAGGTGAAGAGGTTTCTTTGAGCAGGTTCACGAAACGACGAGGAAACCAGGCTACAGACTCGGAGCGTGCTTTTAGCCTCGTTTAGGTAGCTGATGACCTCCGTAATAAGTTCTTGAGGAACCACCGGCATGTCGCTGGGTGATTGAGCTTCGATGCGGCGAGTATGATGGCGAGAGGACAAGAGATCGATTGCGGCTTTCGGAAAGTTCCTGCAGTTGTGATCGCAAGATCACCACCGCATGGCACAAACCTCACTCGTCATCTTGCCATCGCCGTGTGCGTCAAGTCAACGGCCAAGGATGAGGATGGCAAGACAGACCGCAAAGATCATCGTCGGTTAACGCTTCGGTCATACAAGGTACCAGGACCGCTACCTGGATCATACATGCCTTTGGATTGCCGTCACTCGGATCGTCGAGAAGTATTTCTCCCGCCTTCAAACTTCATATACTATCATTGATCAATCGGTATCTTATTATAGCGGATGGAATATCGAGGGATAGCTGCGAGGTGCTGGCCAGAGAACAAACATCGAAGGAGACGCAAAGGGTTATAATGCTTCGCAAGCCGTGAGAGCAGTTCGACTAGCGCATTATATTAGGGATACAGCCATCATCGTGGAAGCAAGGCATGGACTCACTGTACTGGACAAAAATTGCCGACAGAGATACAGGCTGATTCTGCGCGGATGGTTAAGGAAACATGTAACACGTTCGTAGCGGCTGCACTCACCTTAATAACGAGTGCGGGGTCTGGCAGGCCTGGTGATTCTTCTATGTGAAAATAGATGCCGCCTAGTACTTGTTTAGGTGACCCAAAACTGCTTGTTATAATGGAGTCACTCACCTGGGAGACGCCAAGGATCCTTCATCCGTAACATCAGAGCAAAAAGAGGAAAGTGGTTCATGAATGCAAGTAAGGTCTCCAAGGCTGCCTGCACTACAAGGACGCATAGGCGCAGCTAGATTACCGAGTCAGCAGTGGGATAACACAGGACTTCGATGAAAACATACCAGAGCGAATAGCGCGTAATAAGCTAGGACCGTCGGAAACAGAAATGCCAGCAGGGTGAAAAGAATCGTGCCAAACAAAAGCTGGTCAATATCATACTCCCAAGCATCCGTTCGATTCCTCAGGACATTGTATCGTTTTCCTTTGTTGTAAATGATCGTCAAATAGTAGGACCTTGGATCCATATCCACTTACCCCGGAACAGATTCCACAGCGAACCCGCCGTCTTCAGCATCCGTTGGTACACAGTCCCTGATATGACGTAGCACACATATATATGAGCTGTGAGGAGCGCCAGCATGTCTAGGAGCAATGAAATGGCCATCGTGATGCCTCCATTGCTCAAGATCCCGATGATGTATACAGCCATGGGCAAGTAGGGTACGCCTCGTTGGAGAAAGTCTGCAGCAAATAAACATACGACAGGGAAGCTGGCATTCTAGAATACGTACCGCCCCACACAGTAACTAGGCCAATGAAGGTATGAGAATAGAAGCGGCTGAGCTCTGTATTAAGCTTCAGACCAGCCGGCCACGAATCGAGCCACTGCAGTGTCCACTGGACCCAGTCAATAACGGAAGACTGAAGTTGACTGTCAAAAAGTATTCGAGGACATAGTGGTGCGATTCTACCTGAGCCGTCTCAACCAAGAGCCGAGACAACACGACATGGTTCTCACAGATGAATGAACCGAGGGCAATGCCCATGGTGACATCGTTAAGGATCAGCCATACTGTGTTAAAAAAGCTAAAGACTCAAAATACTCAGACAAGGCAAGAAGTGATGTAAAATGAAGTACGGACTTGGTGTACCGCGCCGAGTAAACATGAATGGGCGTCGATGTACGCCGGTGTAACGACCCGACCTCGGCCGAAAAAAAATCCATTTGCTCAGCTCTAACATCGAGTTGTTGAACTAGAAACCGGGGTCAATACAGGCGTGATATGACGAACAAAATTTTCACATGTGGCAGAGATATCCTTTATAAGTGGCCCGGGGGCAGTCGAGAAATTAAAAATTGTCGCTAAGATGGCAGACAACAACGCCAGGAGCTGCACAAGGAGTGGCCCAAGTGAAAGTAACCATTTGGGCTCGTCCTCGACGAACTGGACAGCTTGCTCCAATGACTTGGCAGAATTAAACTGATGTACTTTAACAAGCAGCGTAATTGGAGTAAAATCGTCAATACCTGATCCAGGATGACATCGCTGATGCTTGACTCAAAGTCGGCACTATGGGTTGCAAAATCGTGCTGCGCAGAGGGCAGGTAAGCCAAGGCACCACGAATGGTAGTATGGGCATCAAGTGTATAAAAACGGAGAGTATTTGACTGATGTCGATAATAATAAATTAGGGTATAGTCTCTGCAACAATGATCATCTAGCTATACAGACACCAGAACATGCTGAACGCACATGGGGTTTCGTAAATGAAGAACAGGTAAAGGTAGGCCCGAACGAGGGTTCTCTGGAGAGAACTCGCATGTTCCAAGTATTACAGGCTCGCTTCTACGTGACGCTGCAAGGGACCTCCATTGAACTGACCGATGAAGCGCTTGCAACGCAATTTCGACCTCTTCCTCCTGCCGAAAATGATGTTACCACAAGTAGATCGGAGTGGCGCATGAACATACGGATTTTTCTCTTAGCACACCCGCTACACATATTGCAGGAGTATTCCAGCCGTAACAGAAGCCAGAGTCCTTCACATCGTAGGGCCAGAAGATGGTGGTTGGCATCAAGCATAAACGGCCACGTGACCACAATAATTCAGGCACGGGTTCACTTGTCGTGTCCTGAATTCAACCACCCCTGCGACGACTTCCTCTGGTACTGCATACACCACCTTTGATACCATGGAATCTTCATATCAAGCAAGTCAGTCAGGAAATCTCTCCCGCAGGCCAGATATCAAGCGGAAACTCGTGGTGGTTGGTGATGGTGCGAGTGCCACTGTAATATTAAACTTACACGTTCGGTGGTGAGCTCATCTTCGTGTTAAGGTGGTTGCGGGAAGACGTGTCTTCTAATTGTGTACGCCGAGAATCGGTTCCCAGAGGTAAGCTGGAATCCTTCGAGTTTAGGCTTGTTTCTAATTAGATGGATGGTTCGCGGAATTCACAGGCATACATACCGACGGTTTTCGAAAACTACGTTACCCAGGTCGGCTTCGAGGGAAAGGAAATAGAGTTGGCGCTCTGGGACACAGCGGGGCAGGAGGAATATGATCGACTCCGGCCACTGAGTTACCCTGAAAGCGATGTTATCCTCATCGTATTTTCGATCGACTTTCCAACAAGTCTTGCCAATGTTCAGGATAAGGTAAACACCGACTTAGTACAAAGTCTACATGTCTTAACTCTTGTTTGTCAGTGGTCTCCTGAAATTGCTCACTTCTGCGAGGGGACACCGTTGATCCTTGTAGGAACAAAGACCGATCTAAGGTCGGACGATCAAACCAAGAGAATGCTGGGCGCGCAGGGGCAGGCTCCAATAACACCAGAGCAAGGGGGAAATGTTGCGAGGGAAATTGGTGCCAGATACGTTGAATGCTCTGCAAAAACTGGACGCGGAGTTCAGGACGTCTTCAACCTCGCACTACGGGAGAGCTTAAAAGGAAAGTGGGGCAAAAAGATGAAGCAACGGAGCAAATGCGTCGTCATTTGATTTCTTCTTTTTCTGTTTCGGTGTGTGCGAGCGATAGACAGGGACTATCACTGATATATTTTCTTTACTGCTTTCCTACATTTATGATCTATTAGTGGCATCGTGGTTTGAATTCGACAATCAGTCGCCCAAGTGACGATTTACGTTCGGGGAACGGAACCTAGATCTGCGTGTCTTCGTTCAAGGTATACGCTAATCGCCTGTTTTCTTCACGACCCCTTAACGACTGCAGCTTTTGCTCTCATGGTTCCGTATGTGCAAACCCTTGAATGTTAAATTTTGGTCAACACCAGCTTTCCCCCGCCGTAGACTCGAAGGTCGATTCCAGACTCGCTGCCCTGATCATCTCCCTCGGTATTCTCGCTCTCGACGGAATCATC